>JBCFYV010001871.1:0-38924 GCA_039000515.1 Timema cristinae | reverse complement strand
TTAAGGCCCTTGGTGTGGTTTTTCCCCAAACACAAGAGCCCCCTTCCCGGATAAAATGGAAGGGGCCCAGTTTTATATACGAAAGGCCCCATTACATTTGGTAAGGAAATTTTGTTTGTTTGTTTTGGGGTTTTTAAGAATTTTTGGGGAATCTTATTTTAAAGGATAAATTTTTGGGCCCTTGGGAAGGGTTTTTTGCCCAACTTTTTTTTCACCCCAAAGGGGGGAAAAAATGATTCTTAGTTTTACATAAACGGGTAAAAATATTTTTTAAAACCCCATCATTTTTTTTTGTCCCTTACAAAACTAAATTAAAAATTAATTTTAAATACTTAATCTCAATTTTATTTTTTTTTAGTAGAATTTTTAAATTTTTTCTGAAAAAAAAATGTTCATTTATTTTTAAAAAAGGGTTTTCATGAAAATAGGGTTGACAATGTTTTTTCGCTTTGAAAAATTTTTTAATTTTTTATTTTTTTTTTTTACAGTTTTTTTTAATTAAAAATTAAATTTTTTGGAAAAACTAAACACAAACTTGACCTTTAAAAATAAATCTTTTTTTAATTTTGGAAAATTATCAAATTTACAATAATTTTAAAAACCAGAGATAGTAAAAAAGTCCCTAAAACTAAATTTAAACCTTAAGTTTTTTAATTTTAAAATTTAATTTAATGAAAAACAGGAGCATTTATTTTTGTTTACTGTTTTTAGGGAAATGTTTAGTTCCATTTGAAATGTGGCCCAAATGAAGTGAAGAGTAAATGGGAGGGGAAGTATTTTTTATGCTTTTTATTGGGGAAATTTTTCCCTAGGGTTTTAGAGTTTTTGGCGAAATTTTTTAAAAAAAAGGCCCCGGGTTCAATTCCCGTTTTTTTCCCAGGTGTCTTTTTTTTAATTTTAGAAAAAAATAAAAGGGGAAGTTTTAAGGAAAAAAAAAAAATTTTTTTTTTTTAATTTCATTGATGAAAAAAAAAATTTAAAAAAATTCAAAAAAGACTTTAAAAAGGGGTTTTTAAAAAGAAAAAATTAAAACCTTTTTTATTATCCTTTTAAATTTTTTCATTTTTTTTAAGAATGCCCCATTTTAATAATTTAGCCAAACAAAATCCTTTTAAATTTAAACAAAACCCATAAAAATTTTATATTTAAACAAGTTGAAAAAAGGGCCTTTTTTTTAAAAAAAAATTTCCCAATTTCCAAAGGGAATTTTAAAAATTGAAACTTAGCAAATTTTGATTTTTTTGGGGGTTTTTTTTAAAAGTTGCAGGTAGTTTTTTGTTTTGTTTTTAATTTGGGGGGCTAATTCAAAAAAGATTTAAAAAAAGTTTTTTTAAAAAAGAAATTTGTTTTTAAATTTATTGGGGGTTTTTTAATTGGGTTTTTTTGTTTATTTGTAAAAATTTTGGTTTTTTTGGGGGAAGTTTTTTAGTTATTTTTTTTAAAAATTTTTGTTTAAAGGGAAAAAAAGTTTGGGCAAAAAAAAAAAAAGGGGTGAGAAAAACCTGGCTTAAAGATTTAAAATTTAAAATGGGTGTGTGTATTTTTTGAAAACGGGGGTTTGAAAAGGGGGTTTTTAATTCCTTTGGCATTCTTTAAAATAAAAAAAATAATTTAAAAATATTTTGTATTAATTTGTTTAAATAATAATTTTTTAAATTTTATATCAATAAAAATATTTTCGGATGTTAATAATTATATTGTGGGCATTGAAAAAGTCTTTTAAGCACAATTTTTTCACAAATTTTTAAAAAAATTAGAAAATTAATATTAATCAAAATATTAAATTTAAAATCATATGGGCCGGGGTTCCCCAAAGGGGAAATGGGTTGCGCCAGGAAAGTTTAAAATATGTTCCAACCCCTATTCAAAAAAGGGGGAGCGGCGAAAATTTGGGGAGCAAATTTGGTTTTTTTCCCAAAACCACTCAAAAGGATTTGGGGCCCCAAAAAACCTTTTTTAAATTTTCTGATTGTCACTTCAAAAAATTTTTTAAAGGGCCCGGCATTTTTAAATTTTTATTGGCTTAAAAAAAAAATTAAATTTAAATAATGTTCCCCAAATTAAAAAATAAATTTAAATTTAAAAATAAAAAATTTATTTTCAAGAAAAATTTTTTTGGTTTAAATTTTGGGCATTTTGGGTTAACAAAACAATTAAGAAACCTTTTATTTTGGATTTTTCATTCAAAAAAAGGAAATGGCATTTCTTTGCAGTATTACAAAAAAAATAAAAATGTGTAATTTGTTAGATCCAAAGAGGTTTGTATTCCCCCAAGGTCCAAAAAAAATTGTTTTAAATAGGGGCAGTTAGTATAATTTTTTAAAATAAGTTTTAAAGTTTTTTTTTAAAATTTAAATTGTTTTTTTTAAATGGAACTTAAAACTTTAAATAAAATATAAAAAAATTTAAAAAAATTTTTTTTTAAATTTAAATATCAATAAATAATAAATCCGGATATTTAAACCCTAATTTTATTGTAGCATTAAAAAAAGTTTAAGCACAATTTTTTTCCCCAAATATTTCGAATAGTAAATAATATTTAATAAAAATTTATTAAAATTTAAATCATATGAATATAATTTATTAGCATATATATAATTCGATTTTGTGTAAAAATAAAACAGTGTTGTGAATGTAAAAAATAAAAAAATTTGTGGAAAAATATTATATATATAAAAACCCTGTGATCAGAGGCAAAGGAGGGGTACCATAGGGGGAAAGGGAATAAATTTGGGGTTTTTCTTTTTTCTTTTATGAGGGGGTCCCAAAAATGGGAAAAACAGAGGTTTATTTTTTTTTGTTGGTGGGTTTTTTTTTTTCCGATTTAATGAGCGGTTTAATTTTCCCAACCTTTGTTTTTTTAAATGTTAAGTAAAGGGGCGGCGCACTTAAAATTTAACTCTATATTTTTTCTAACCCCCCAAAAGAAGTAAAAATTAATTAATAAAAGGAGTTTGCTGATGTACCTTGTACAATTTATGAAACTAAGTGTTATCCCAAAAGCAGAACTCACAATTGGGCTCTGGTAATACCCGAAGCCAAATTTTGTTTTGAATTTACGGGTTTTAAATTTTTGAATATCGGAATGACATCGACCCTTAGACAAACACAGGCTTTTTTGCATCTTCACGCATAATAATCCAAATGCTAGGCAATTAGGAAAAAAAAAAAATTAAAGTCTATTGTAGATTTCCTTTCTTTCAATTTTTTTTCTTTCTAGCTTCCAACAAGTTATATGGAAGAACTTTATTTGAGGAACTGCTCACAAAATAATAAATAATAATTGAATCGTTTATCGGGTATATTATATTATTTTTATTATTTTTTTTTATTATTATTATTTTTATTATTATTATTATTTTATTATTAGCACCACGTTTTACTACCCTTCGGGGTTATACTCACGCTACTGTGTAATGGAGGGTGATTGGGATGAAATGAAGAAAATACAGTTTAAAACGTGGTATCCAACCACGGGGAGGCCTGGCATTACCCCATTCACAAGTTGTGATTAAAACACGTCTTGTCGAGGTGAAGGAAGGGTTTGAAAATAATAAATCGTTTTGGGAACTAGGTTTAAACCCCCGGACCCCAACACAGAAGTTCAACACCTTCCCCTATTTTATCGGGTAAAAAGTTATGCTTAAACTAAAAAAAAAACGGTTGAATTAAAAACCCTTTCTCCTTTTTTTAAAGTCGTTAAAAAAGTACATTGTCAATACCCGACCATCGAACATATTTTTTGGGCGATATTTATTTGATATGTAAACCGTTCCTTTCATACTATCTCCCAAAATTTGGGCCAGGTAGGAGGTTAGGAAGTTATTCGTTTGTGACTCTGATTTCAATTTGTAATTAAGTATTTTGATATTTAGCTGTGGCTAGAGGGGAAATTTTTATTAAGTACAAACTGGCGTTTCATGGGGTCAAAACTAGTGATCTTTTTGAACGATGGAATTAAAAACAAATAAAGTGAGTAAATTCACATCTTCACGATGTTTTTTTTCCAGGAACAGGGTATTTTGGTATTCATTTATGAATTGTCAATTTTTTTCCCCAAAAATAAATTTACGTGGCTCGAAATGCAGTTATGTTTATTTTATTTTTGGGCCCTTTAAGTTTTAGATTTAATAAATTTGGGGCAATTAAAAAATAGTTTCATGACGGGAATTGAAACAGGGGCCCTTAGTTCACCTGAACAAGGTGTTGGAAAGCGTGTTTAAGTGATTTGGGAAAACTTCACGCTTGTGTGAACGCGATGGAATTGGAATTCACGACCCAAGTGGCCAAATAAATCCTGTCTAAGCCAATTCGACCCCACGAGGGAATTTCTCTTCTTTTTTAAAAAATTTCATTAACTCTCTTTCCTTACATCTGCTTTTTTCCCTCTTTCATTTTTATCCATTCTAATTTTACTTTCAACATATTCTCTTTTTCTTCATAAAAGGTCATTTATCTATTTTAAAATAATAACATTTCTCATCTTTACTTAATTTTATCTTTCTTTTCTTCCTAAAGCAATGTTTTTTTATTGCCTTTCTAACTTTCCTTATAGTTTTTCTTTCTCTCCTCTTCTTCATTCTACCTCCTTTTTTACCCCCATTTTCTGGGACGTTCCTCTCGGAAATCTGTTACGAAATTAATCGTAAAAATTTAATTTTTGGTCAAATTTGTGTAACAAAAATCTCAGAAACACTTTAAGAAATATGTTTTCTTTCATTCTTTTTTTCAAGTTTTTATCTAAATTGCTTAAAAAACCACTACACAATAATGCATGCACATAAAATAACATAACAAAGTTCACTTAAATGATGCATAGTAGTTTAAAAATTTAAAAAAATTATGTTTTTAAAAACATACCACAAGCGCTTTAAAATTACGAAATATGCGTTATTATCTTTCAGTAAAAAACCCAAATATTTTTCATATTATTTAAATGCTACCTTTTAATGAAAGTAACCATTACATTTATTTTTGCGAGCTACTCAAAAATAATGAAGAAATTAAAAAACAAACAGATTGTTTAAGAAAATTTGACTTGCTTATTTTAAATAATGAATGTTTTAAGAAAATAATTTAGAAAAATGCTGACAGAGTAAAATTTTTTAATTGCGATTTTTATGTGATAAACATTTTATTTTTAAAAATGGCTTAGGTACATCAAACCTTTTGCTAATTTTGAAACCGCATTTGCGGAAGGAAAGTGAAAAGTCATTATTGGAAAAAAAAACCCTATAACTACTGGGATTTGAACCCCAGATCTTACCGTCATAACAGTTTAATCTATCACGAGAGTGACACCGGCAGACCATGCACCCACCAAAGCGGATGAGAACTTTATTAATAAAAGAACATTTGGGAAGACAAACGATTTGAAAAGGGCCCCATAATCTCTCATTAAGAAGTTTTCCCCACATCGGGGTCTGTGGTCAAAACGCGTCACTCCGGGTGTTTCCAGGGACGGGTAGGATCTCGTTTAAAATTAGGGTGGTGAAATGTGGGTAATTTTTCTAAATGGTTTATCACGCTGCTTTACAAAAATTTGGGCACAATTTATTTATATTATCCCCTTACTTATTCATATTCCACATCGAAAAAAAGCATGGTATTACTTAAGGGATTACAGTAAATGGGCTTAGTTAAATCCATGGGTGTCCCTTAAAAAATTAGGTCCATTTAAAAAGTTCAGTTGAAGTATATTAGTCTTTCTGCTTGGGCCTAATTGATTTGTATATAAATGTAGATTAAATCAAGTTGAATATTAAATTAGTACTGGCTAAATCTAATTTAAGGGGTCGTTGTTTGTAGCTTTAAAAAGTTATTTTAAATAATTTACGTAGGGGTCATACCTGAGAGCTAAACCAGGAGTGTCCCTTTCCCTGATCTTCTTCACTCAATTTTAAGGCGAGTCCGTGGGGACATGTGGAAAAATTGTCGCTAATATAAGTGATTAAAATTTAAAATCGCGAGCACAGATTATGCAGAATTATTTCAACTTGGGAGGGCTTTTGTACCCAAAAATAAATCACAAGTAAAAAACGGCCCCCGGATAGCTCATGGGAAGACTATTGGGACTAAGCAAAGTTCCATGGTTTTGATTTCCGTTTCCCCGGTGTATTTTTTTTTTAATTAATTGATATTTAGATGAGGGTGTAGCCCTACTTAGCTAATAAAAGCAGGTTATTTAATTCATTTAAAATATATTTGTTGGGAACCCATATTTATTTTCATACTAGTGATAAAAAATCCTTAAACAACTTATTTGGGAGGGGAATAAACCATGGGTCCCAACTCAATTGTGGTACCTTTTTAAAAAATCCATATACCTTTCTAGAATAATCTGTAAGTTCTTTTTCGCTCACTCGTAGGGTTATTGCGGGGAAAACAACGGTAAATTTTTCCAAATTTTAAATTTTTTTTTTTTTAAAAATTTTTGATTGGGAATGGCTTTTTCCGTTGTAATACAAAGTTGGGGGTCCATTTCCCTTTGCTCCATGAAATACACAAAAAATAAATCTTTGTTTTTTCTGTGAAAATTAAACAGTAGACCTCGTTTCCCTCCATGTTCTTACCTTACTACAGTTTTAAATTCTCTTTGGATTTAAAATTTGAAATTTTTTCTTAAAAAAAAAAACCTTCTGCTTTTTTTAAAAGTTTATAATTTTTCCCTTTGGGTGATCAATTTAAGACTAAAAAAGAAATTAAAATATTCCTTTCAAAAGTACATTCTTTTAAATAAAAATGTACGTTGCCACGTATTTATGAAAATCAGTCCCTCAATATATGTAAAAAAATAAAAGCTATATACGTTTAGATTGCTTAAATTAAAAAATTCGAAAAATTTGTTATGAGTTATTTCACAAAAAACCCCCCCTTTTTAGCACCGCCATATTGAAAAATTTTAATTAGTCTAAGTTTTAAAAAAAACTATTTTGAACAACAAAAAACCGGGTTCAACCCCTAATTTTAATTAATAACCTGTTTAAATTTGTAAAAAAATTAGTCCACACTTTTGGGCACTAAAACGAAACAAAAAAAAAAATTTTGAGTGTTGTCAACTTGAAAGGGAAAATTAGTTTTGAAAAAACCATCTACATACTTTTTTGGGCCCTATTCAAAGAATGATCCAAACCAAATTTCTTTTAAATTTGGGTCCGGCAACTGATATTTTATTGCTAACAAATGGGCCTCTATTCGAACAAATAGACAGATGAAATTTCTAATAAGCAATTTTTGAAGCAAAAACCCCTCGTTTAGCTTTTTCTGTTCATACACCTAAATTTTTTGATCACATAATAGTTTTTTCTAACCGAGGGGTCTGAGAAAGAAAAAAGGGGAAAACCAATATATGAAGTAAAAAAATATTTTTGTATGGCAAATTATATAAAAGAAATCCATCTTTTTCAAAAAACCACAAAAAAATCCATTTTTTTTCAAAACTATCCCTCCCAAAACTTTTTAAATGAAAATTTGGGGGGGGGGGGGAATTTATAAGGGTGTCAAGAAAAAAACCGGGCCCAAAAATTCACATTTTTTCAATTCTTTCTTTGAAATGTGCCCACAAGCTGCAATCTTTGTTTCAATAAATAAACGTTTACAAGTTTCTTTTTTCCCATACTTTTCATCTACAACTTTTAACCCACGTATTGCAGGGCCCTACCCCTTCATAGCCCATTGTAACCCTTTAAAACCGCACTCCTTCAGCCCCCATTCATTATTTTAAATATGCAAACATATTACAGTATATATAAAAATATTACTATATATATATTCCCAAATTAATTTTTATTAATCTGAAGAATTTGGAAATTCTGATCACGGCCCAAGTCATATTTTTTCCGGGTTTAAATGGGGGATAATCAAAAGAAAAATTTTCCCTGTGAAAACTTTACATAAATTTCATTATTTTGAAGCTATTTTTTCGAAACTTTAATTCCAATTAATATTAATGCCTTTCCTTAAGAAAAATTTTTTCCCTTTATTCTGTCCTCCATGGTACGCTTAGTTTATCAGAACAAGTACCAATAAGAACAAACAAGACATTTTCTTTTAAAAACATTTTCGATTTTAAGAAACCCGCGTAATTTTTCAAAAACCCCTTTTTTAAAGCAAAAAAAAATGGGTTATTTTTAAAAATAAAAAAACCCATCACACCCAAAACACTCCCCGTAATACTCTTCAAACGAAAACGTTTTCTTTTGTTTTGGGTTTGTATGTAAAATTTGGATATGAAAAATAATAAAAAAATTTTTTTGACACCAGTTTTTAACTAGGGACTCCTCTTCGGGGTTTTTGACATCCCAACCACTAAATACGTATGATAGTAATTATCTCAACTCTATTTGATCTTGCTTTACTTTAAATTTTACCCATTCCTACCCCCAAAACCCCTCTCCGGGTATCTGCACCCCCCCAAATAATGAAAACTTGCAATTAGGGGGGGATTGGGAGGGGTGGCGATGCGTGTGGCTTGTTATTGTGTTAGCATTTCCAAACCTACTTTCAGGTTATTAGTCTATCACAGCTGTAAAGATTGTCACCAGACCCCTTTTATTGGGAATTTAGTAAGTCCCCCCTGTTTTTCAATTAAAGCCCTTTTTTAAAGGGTTTAGAAGGGGCTAACCCATTACCATCCTTTACACCCTTATCTTGCGCTTTTAAAAGCATCACTGCAAATATTACGTCTGACAAATCTGGGAAAGGCACCTTCACTACGCTTTCTTTTTTCTTTTTCAAAACCGCCTGGGGGGTTTTTGGGCCAAGGACACTTGGGTTTAACCCATGTGGCCCAAAACCAAATAATTTTTGGGGTATGGGTTTCTTCTGCAAATCAATAGTGAGCTGCTATAAATATTCTTGCTTTTGGGTTAAGCGTGCCACCTGCGAAAAGGGGAAAAAACCTTACCTTCCGGGGTTTTTTTAGTGGGGCGGTAAATCGAAGTTTTTAATGCCAATTTAAAAAGAAAAACCCAAATATCTTAGAATTAATTAAAATTCTAAGTTATATAAAAACCTAGCAGGGTTTTTTGAAAATTAACAAGTTTAAAATTTATTTATTTTACTTTTAAATTTAAAACTAAAATGTAAAAAATTTTTAATTATTTAAGGACACCCCTTTTATGCTGATACCTAAAAATGAAAAATAATAGCTAGAAAATAATAACAAATAATTATATTCATTTGTTAATTTTTTTAACCTGAACTCCCAAGCTTTAAATGAAACAAAAACCCCCAATAGATGCAATAATATGATATCCGCCATTACGTTTTTTTAAACTATCCAAAACCCCCTTTGGTGGGGATTAGCTAACGCGCTATTTTTTTTTGGCTCGACGCCGAAATGGGGGGGGTCGAGGTTCGAAAACTCGGATGGGTGAACGGGGGTGGGTTTTTCTTAAATGGTTTTTCCCCCCTCCCTTTCCACGCAAATGCGGGTTTACTTTCCCCTAAATTCAACCTTCCCAATTCTTAATCCCTTAGCGTAATTTTTACTTAACGTATAACCTGAACGGGGTTTTTAAGACCTGGCCCAAAAAAAAAAAATTAACTATCCAATCGGGAAATAAAACAACTGGGGCCTTTAAAAATCATTTTGGGATGTTCTTCCCCCAAACAAAAGGGGCCCCGGGGCGATTCTCATAGGCCAAAAAAAAATCTTGGTGAAAGGGGGTTTTCCCCATGATGAATTTTAAAGGCTGGGGGCGGGTTTTTTTCTGTCCTAGTAAATTTAGCTAAATTATAAGACATATGAAATTCATAGGCCTAGCCAGCCGGTAGTTGGAAAATATAAGACTTTTAAAAAAACCTTACTCAGACCACAAAACTGGATGTAAAATAAAACATCTGGGAAAGGAAAAACGTGAAACGCATAGGAAAAAGAAAGTAGGAAAACTAAATTTTAAAAAAAAAAAGCTGATGATTTCAGGTTAGGGTTTGGGCAGTGGGAAATTTATTTTTTTTTAGGTTTTTTCTAATTTTCCAAAAAAAATTTTTGTAAAATTTTAAAGAAAGGTTTAAAAAATTGCTGAAAATCATATTCGTTTTTTAAGTCATTTATATACTCTTCATTTTTTTTAAATACTCATTAATAAAGAAAAACCCCTTAATTTTTGGGCCCCCCTACTGGAATAATTTAATTCATTTCTGAGTGACCTTTGCATTCGCGTATCCGTTCCCGCTAGCGGCTGTGAAACCCCGTGTGACAATGCGACATATGCAGTCTATGTTAGAGAAAAAAATAAAGTAGTCACATTTTTATTTATGGGTGAAAACAGGCCACTTTTAGGGATTCAGACTGTACATATATGCCCCAGGTATGCGAGTCATTCTTGGCTCGAGCGGGCGATAAATAGCTCAATCCCCTAGAGTTGGGCCGGTAATGTCCACAATGCAGCTCTTTGTTTGTTGACCAGGTTGTTCCCCCAACCCCATCCCCAATGCTACCAACACAATTGTCTAACCACTCGTTTCAACGCCAACGGACAAAAAGCCTTATGTACAAGTTGGCCATTATTTTACAGTGTATCCATAAAATAAAAGCTAATATTTTAATTAAAAATAAAATTACGACTATCATTGGAAATCATTTTCGATAGTAAATTAAAAAGATAAAACAAATCAATCACATTTTAATTCAAAGAAAAGATTAAAAATCACAAAATATGTTTATTTAAAAAAATTACATTTAGTAAAAAATAATTAATTATAATATATTCACGTCCATTTTCCCCTCGAAATATACCTTAAAATATATTGTTGATAAGATCTAATTAAAAAATGTATCCTATATTTCATTCTTTCAGAAATAATTTTTGTTAATGCATGACATGTGTTTTTATTGTTTTTATTTTTTTTCATAGAGAGATTTTTAGAGAAACTTATATATCTATCTAAATTAATAAAAAAGTGTTTTTTTCTCTCTCTTGAGAATTATTGCCTTATATCTACCACACACAGAGATCTGAAATTTTAAAAAATTGCCTCTTTTCACATGAACAAAAAATGTGCACCTCAAGATTGAAATTTTAATGTTTTTGTTTGGATGTTTTTTAAATTTTATTAAAAACTGGGCTTGAAGAAATAAAATGAAGAGTTCTTTTTCTGTTTCTTTGAATAAAAGAAAATCAGGGTACTTGTGTTAGTTATATATGAAAGATATCGACCAAATTAACTCAGTGGCTGAGTGTTTGGCTCCGACTCGGGAAGTATGTAGCAAATATTAAAATCTCAGCACGATACACCAGACTATATATTATGTTTCACTTTCTTGCTAATAAATGATTGTGTATTTATTCTAAATCACCGTCCTCGTCCTTGCTCCCTAATATTACTATAGTGGCGAGGTATGTGTCAATAATAATAATAATAATAATAATAATAATAATAATAATAATAATAATAGGTATACATATCAAGATTTAATGAGAATATATATAATCCTGGGGTACGATCTATTTTTTTTAAATCATGTCATTTTATATTTTACATATACACTCTAACTTCCAGAAAACGTATCGAAGTTAGATTTTCTGAATTTTCATTTGACGGAAGCAAAATTTGTATCAGCTTAATAGTTTTTCATTTGAATATTTTTTTGTTACCACACATTATTACCTTTTCAGGCTATACATATATATTATAACTACTCTAAAATTATAGCGATGACGAAGGAAGCGTTTTATAGTAATCTACCCACATTTGCCTGGAAGGAGAGTGGGAAACCATATATAAAATAAAACACATTCAGTAGATCCAACAAGGATTCAAACACCGATCTCATCATCAGCAGCAGCAGGCTAGCTTAACACGAGTGAGACTCCTTAGAGAATTTGCCACTGAAGTGGGTTTAAATTAAATTTAAATTTAGTTATTAAAATACGGTAGAACGTTTCCCCTTGACTCAATTCACTTGTTTTCCAGCCTGCTGCAGTAGACGTCAATCTTGTGTTAGACTTGCCTACTCATAAGGTCTGGGTTCGAATTCTGGTCGGGTTTACTGAGGGTGATTTTTTTCCTAGATGGTTTCTCACCCTCCTTCCAAGCAAATACGAGTCAGTTACTTACAAAATTCTTCCTTTCTCATCTCTACCCCCTTAAAGTAATTAACATATATACCTATCACCAGAAAAGGTAGTAAGACGATGCTAAGAAAAACCTGAGATTTAAAGTATACATTTAATCAAAAATATTTTGAAAAATAGCAGTTTTGTGGTATGTTTATTTTTACATTTATAATTCCAAAATAAATTACCAAATTACTAAAGTGATATAATCTTTTTCTTGTAAGTTCTTCGTTAATCGTGCCAGCACTGGCTATTAGCGACCAAGTTTAATGGTTCAGGAAGAGCAAGGTGGTTTTCATGAAGATGCACTAGCATTCAATCAGCAAAAGAATATAAGCTTCACATTGTGAAGCAACCATTACTCAAGTGCCTTATCAGTATTGAAACCCGTTGCCTCGGACAAGTGTGTTAACAGCTCCTCTAAATCTGACATATATTTACCGGGATTACCTTACGATTTTAGGTACAGTCAAATTATTTAGGAAGAACCTTAACTGACAGCTAGAAAAGTTGCTAGATCTACTTTCACATATGCATATGTCAGGTCATCTGATCTTCAGCTGTCACTTTAGAATGGTATATCAATACCTATAAAATAAAACTAATACTATAGTAAAATTAATATTAAACCCAAGATTTATCTTTGCATTCTATAAAAGGCCCTTCCTATGAAAATTTAGCTGTAACTGATGGTTACATATATTACTAAATTCTTCTCTCATATTATATTAATTCAAACGCAAAATCATATGTACTTCAGCGAATACTTTTGTCAATTATAACCATAAAATAATAATAATAATTGATTAAGATTAAGATTCAAAATTTAATGGAAAGAGGTTTTCCTTTAAAATATGTTATTTATAAAACTGACCTTTTAATGAGATTCTAAAATAGACTCTCAAATCGATTTCTCTTCTTTCGCTTGCCAAGTAATAGTTTCTCGGTAAAACAGTGATTCGTTTAAGGTAGAATACCGTTCCTGGAAAATGTCGTCGTCACTACTAGGAATAAAAAAAAATAGGGCTGCTCAAATGAAAAGGCAGAGGAATCACAAAAGACTTGAAAACTTACAAAGGCAGCTTATATCGGTGTTTTTATTTAAATAAGATCGCAAATTATAGTTTGCCTTGCAAAGATTAATCTTATTATGAATCATTATGCTAATGAGCTACTTGATAAGAGTAGGAATCAAATTTCTTCGAAAATATTTGTATCGCATATTTAAAGCAGTAGATAAATATTTCTTTCCTCACTATTGTGCAAAGTATAACTGAAATATCCTATAAAATCAAGAGCCAGGATAAAAGAAACATAACCGTGACACCCTATCAAATTTGGTATAGTATCGTAAATTGTACATACACACATTAGGGGGTTTCCCTCTAAGAATTCAGGAGTGAGACGTATGTTTGATCCGAAGCTGTTGATACAGTCAAATAATCATCATTAGTGTGTTAGAAAGTCACCAAAACTAGTTTAAAATGTATTCATTTTACCATTCATTGACTTTAAAGGTGAGGATGAAGGGAATGCGAGCTAAGGGTAGTATTTTTGAATATTTTTTTTACATTAAAACTTTTTTTTACTAAAGTAAACAAATATTGCTCTAATATAAACCGAGAGTTTAATTTTCCTTACATGGTGACAGTTCTTTAACGTATGTCTGTTAAGGGTATCCTATAATTTAATGACCACTTTTTCTCTCCATTTTAAAAAGTTTGTCAACTAATGCCGTTATGCTCATGACAAATATTCAAGAACGGTTGATACCACCATGGGAAGAACATTAAATTGTATGTTTCTACTGGAGCTATATTTTATTTTGTTTTAGCCACAAAATGTTTTGCTACTAAAACGGAAAAAAAACACTGCTCTTAACTCGCGTCCCCTATATCTCCACCTTAAATAATCACTAAAAGCCAATAAAGACCTCACAGTCCATTATAGACGTTGCCTTATGAGTTTGAGTAAATCATTGACACACTAATCCAAAGGCCTATGCTTATATTACTTGCCTTTGGACAGTTATCGATACAAATATGTAATTTAAATATTTTTGTTGAGATTTTCTTTAACTAGGCATATATATATTAAACAAGCTCAAAGTTACTTTGTATTTTTGGTTTAGTTATTGTTACTCGTAATGTTTAATATCATTGCTGACTATGAGTGGTTTTAAATAGACGATATTAGCAAACTGGGTAAGAAGTGTAATATTAAATGAAATGCTTCAAAATTCGATAGGTGGAATATTTAAAAGCTCACTGTTGATAAATTAGCTCCAGAATATAGAATTAAATTGAGCACTTTTTAGTTGGTTTTTCAGGTCAGAGTCATGTGTTCTTCCTACTCACCCAAACCCTTCCATTGTCGTCTTTGTTCCATGTACTCAACTTTTATTTGCGGTTAAATGGAATAGACTTACTTGTCAGTGAATACGTCTAGAATTACCTGAGAGGTTGGCTCAGTACCAGCAACGTTGACTGGTGTGCTCACTATGTGTATAACATTAAACTATTATTATTATCTGTGGCGTAGTTAACTAACGCGCTAGTTTCGTGTTGAGCTAGACTGCTGAGTACGGGGAGATCGAGGTTCGAATCTCGGTCGGGTGAACTGGGGGTGGTTTTTCCTAAATGGTTTTCCACTCTCTCTCCACGCAAATGCGGGTTCACTTCCTTTAACTCAACCTTCTCAATTCCTAATCCATTAGTGTAATTAGTACTTAAGCGTATAACCCGAACGGGTAGTAAGACGCGGTGCTAAATAATAAATAATAATATTATTATTATAAGCACCACGTCTTACTACCCGTCCATGTTATACGCACTTACGCTAATGTGTAATGTTAGGGTGATTGTGAGATGAAATGAAGGACCTACAGTTTAACGTGAAATCCGAACCACGGTGGAGGCCTGGCATTACACACATTCACAAGTTGTCTTGTCAGAGGTGTAGGAAGGGTTTGGTAATCAGATAAATCTGTGCCGGCACCGAGGATTGAACCACGGACCCCAGCACAGAAGTCCGTCACCTTACCCCTAGACCACCAGGTCACCCAATATTAAGCTAAATGCTTCCACTGTAGAAATATTTAATTTATTTTGCCTGAAAATATATGTTTGCTGTGAAAACTGCAAACACACACTGACCTTTTCTCGGATCCTCTTCCCCCTCATCTTAAATTAGTGCTCACTACGTGAAGTCCGGATGGATAGTAACTATATTATTGTACATTGTTTACAGCCGTTGGCCGGGTCAGTTTTTTTTTATTCAAGCCATATATTTTTCCACCACAAGCTGGCTAGGCCTGTCGTAGCTTCGTAAATCTTATAATCAATCTTAAGACTAGGACAGGATCAGCATCCAGTCTCCAGCCGTTAATTTATCAATGTGTTAGGGAAAGTCCGTAATTTTATCAGTGATAAATTTTCAGCCATTCTGGGTATCGAACCCCGGGACTTTTAGCTTAGTAGATAGATACGCTACTGACTGAGCTAAGGTGAGCCTAGAAATTATTGTGCTATTTTTTTAAGGGGGTGTATAGAAAGCCTTGAAAAATCAAGCTAGGCAACTCCCCACATTGCTATGGCTTTCGGGTGGTATAATTTGTTCACACTATCTATCTACCAGTGACATTGAATGATTGATTAACCACAGTTATCACAATGCTTTTTTTAAATTATTTATAGCGATTTGAGTTATTATCTCTTTGGAGCAAACACACTCAGAAATACTCCACTGAATTTACACCACGGGTGGATTAAATTTTGACCCCACTGATGAATCGAACCGTAGCTTAGGCAGGTTGATAATTTACTGGACATCAGTGCCCAAGGTCAAAGGTGAACTGTTATTGATATGGTGTCAATTCATTGGTGCACCACACGACCATGGCAAGTAAATAAGAGTTATTTGCATTTGGAACCGCCTTTAAGATTGATTTTTTTTTTTGCTCACTCAACGCAAGTCATTAACGATTTTACTCATGTGCTAAGGTTGTGAGAAGAGCAGCTTGTATAAAATGCACTCGCATAAACTTGGAACTAGGATAGTATAATCACATGTAAATTATTACGTAGGAAAACACCCTGATTAAATTCGGCTGAGACTCAAACCTTGACTACCATCAATGGTGTCCAAGTTTTGCGTGAGTCTAATGACGTAAAACACACGACCACCAGTTCAAGTAACATAATGAGTTTTTCAATCGTTGATAACAGTTGTGACAGTTCCTAAATGTCACGTTTCCCTTTTCAAAACGCTTTATATATCGACGTATTTTTTCTAGATTTTAACCCCAAATCTAAGTAGAAATATCAACTTAAAGCCCAGGGTGAAATTTAATCTACAAAACTAAAGAGAAATTTCAACCTCAAATATAAATAAACAAAATAAAGTGCAAATCTAAGGAAAGATTTCAATTTAACTCCATTTAGAACCTCAAATCCAAATATAACTATCAGACGAATCAATATGGAGACCACTAACTATACCCCCGGTAACGCCGGGTTCTTTCAGCTAATATGAAATAATACTGTATGTATTCATGCTCATCTAAATACCCGTGTGTAGTATTACCATTGCTAAGGGTAGTTTGAGTTTTACTTTCATTATTTACGCGCTGTGCCTCGCCTGATCAAACTAAGAAGTAACTATGGATTCACACCTTTGCCGGAAAACTAACGCAGAACAGAAACGTGGTCACGTGACGCGTTCTAAGCCAATCACAAGATTTATGCACAGGAGAACCAATCAAATCTCAGAACCAACCATCTCAGATCAGTGCACATGCGCATTTGTAAACGCATTTTCTCTACAGCAAGAAGCTAGCAGACAGCTTCGTTGGCCGTTGTAAGAGGATTTGAAATAACTCTTTAATGTAAAGCGTGTGTATCGATGTATCGGATTGTACCACAACACAGCATTATAATTTGTAAGAAACCATCGGGACAACGATCTAAATTACATGTTTATCCACTAGAAATTAAAATGTGTTGATAATGAACTGTTTTAAAGCGTTACAGTGCATCATGGGTCCACTTAAAGTGTGTGAATTACTGCGCAGATTCTGCTTTCTATTTTTCGGCGAGCGTGTGAATCAAGCTTTAGTGTCCTGGTAATAATAATATTAGCACCGCGTCTTACTACCCGTTCAGTTTATACGCTTTAGGTACTAATTACGCTAATGGATTAGGAATTGGGAAGGTTGAATTAGAGTAAGTGAACCCGCATTTGCGTGGAGGGAGAGTGGAAACCCATTTAGGAACCCCCCACCCCCCACAGTTCACCCGACTGAGATTCGAACCTCGATCTTACCGTCCTCAGCAGCCGAGCTCAACACGACTAGCGCGTTAGCCAACTACGCCACCGAGGCGTGTGTTAGTGTTCTGGTAAATAGACCGATATATCGCCTTCACCGTGTATAGTTGGCTCGTTAGAAGAACATACTTATTTGACACTCCAATAAGTCACTAAAAATTAATATTGTCGTAGCACCAAACCATAGGTTCTGTAGGTCTTGGTTGTACCGATTTCGACAATTAAAAGATAAATCTGGTGGTCTTTGGTTACTCTGTAGTGATTCTTACATGATATAAGAGGTTATTTTTATGTCTATTCGACTATAGAGTAGCCAGCTATTTCGTAGTTCCGCAGGTGTGCATCGGGCGGAAGTTTATAACGACCGCGCGCGCTGCTTGTGTCGCGAGACTGGGAGAACAACCCCTTCTCCCCCCTTCAGAGCATTGCCCGTTTTCACCTTCCCACTTCAGCGTCGATGATTGAAGCCTCTACACACTGCTGGCACGGTTGGTGAAGAAAGGGGGGGGGGAATAAAAATATAGGGGATGGTTTCAAGTTGAAGGAATTAGTTGGCTTTTATTTAATAAACTTAACGTGGGAATGTAGGGTGCGCGTTAAAAAAAAAGCAATGTTCTTGCACTTTTTACATCAAAACTTTTTTGCTGGCAAAATAATTAAAATATTGCTTCATTACAAACATAGAGTCTAATAATTTTCTTCACATGATGATAATCAATAGCTCTGAGCATCTGTCCAGGATGCCCTGAAATTTAATGACATATTTTACTCCTCATTTAAAAAGTTTCTCATCTAATGCCACTATGCACTTAGATATTCAACAACTGTTTATATCACCACGCGAAGAAAATTAAACCTAATGTTTTCACTGAAGATATTTTTGATTTATTTTCACCCTTCTCGGTGGCGTAGTTAGCTAATGCACTAGTTTCGTGTTGAGCTAGACTGCCAAAGACGGGGATATCGAGGTTAAAATATAGGTTGGGTGAACTGGGGTGGTTTTTCCTAAACGATATTCCCTTCTTCCTCCACGCAAATGCGGGTTCACTTCCTCTAAATTCAACCTTCCCAATTCCTAACCCATTAGCGTAATTAGTAGATAAGCATATATATCCCGAACGGACAGTAAGATGCAATTCTAGGTTAAGATATTTATTTTGGTCAAAAAGTGTATAACTACCTTTTTCTCTCCTTCCCTACATCCTCACCTTAAGGATATATCCGTGTTATTTAAAATCTAACTTAACCTAAGATGGCATATATAGGCCTACTAGTAAAACGCTTGATTCTACAGCCAAGAACTGTCCTGTCAGAGAAGTGCAACCGTCTGGGCTATATGACATAATCACGCAAAGTAGGCAGATAATAGAGACTTAATCACGCTAATTAGGCAGATAATAGAGACTTAATCACGCTAATTAGGCAGATAATAGAGACTTAATCACGCTAAGTAGGCAGATAATAGAGACTTAATCACGCTAATTAGGCAGACAATAAAGACCTAATCACGCTAAGTAGGCAGATAATAGATACTTAATCACGCTAATTAGGCAGATAATAGAGACTTAATCACGCTAAGTAGGCAGATAATAAAGACTTAATCACGGCAAGTAGGCAGATAATAGAGACTTAATCACGCTAAGTAGGCAGATAATAAAGAATTAATCACTCTAATCCGCCTTAAATATATCCGACCATGATCTACACCCCAAGCTCTCTGTCACCAAAAAACCAAACTAGTTGGCTCGGACCTTCAGTCCACGTTCCCATCGATGCAGGTTGTATAAATGCTCAATTATTTACACACTTCATGGAATATTAGATTTTTTTAATAACTATAGAGGTATTTTGGTTTAGCTACATTATTAGTATGACTTACGTCGGGTGAAATAGGATATGTAAATCGAATTGTGATGTTCAAGTTTGATTTCAGCCAAGGTCTGAAAGTGTATCCTCTTGGTTCCCCTCTTATAATTTGACAATTGATGGTCTTAGGTTTGGTTTTTGAATTTGCCCTGGAGTTGCGTGGCCATAAGCCACTCACTCTTGTTCTATACTTAAATTGATTGATATGTATTTTGTATTAATTATAAGTTTTGATATCGTTCGATGGAGCAAACTACTTGACAAAGTTTCCCCTAACTCAAGATAATATAACTCTTTAGCGATTGTTAAAACTAATTCAAATAGTTTCAAATTTCTAATAAATAGGTCGTATAGATGCTTTAATTATCAAAATGTTCATTTTAAATAGTGGAATTTAAAAAAAAAAATGGTGTGTTCTTTTAATCTTGGGTCAGGTCCTAAATGATTTCATGTAAATAATAACTTACTTGAATTAATTGTCCAGAGTTTGTATACGGTCTTATCATAGAAGATTTTTTTTTAAACTATTTTTTTTGTTACAATATAATAAAGCCATAACTTTTTTTTCTGTTGTCAAATAAGTAATTAAGTCTTTAATAACGTAAAACCACATTACAATACTTTATTACCATGCCTGTCTAACTTCTACCGTATTTTTTTTTTTATGGCGCAGTAAATGGCTGAAAATGGTAGTAATTCCTTTAACAATAATGCAATAAACTGTTGTATTGTACTTTCTAGCACGCAATCTAGAGGTTAAATACATTTCGCACACTCAGCCCCCCCCCCTACAATGGGCGGCCAAAATTAATGACGTGAGCCACGGAACATTCCACCTCCCACCCCAACCTTCCTGTCAATTTTACCCACCTTCCCTACACCCCATTTTCTTTCAACCCTAAATTCAGAGGTCCTTCCGTCGCAGGCAGACTTTTCTTTCATCTCCACCTTAACAAAAGAGGCCAGGGAACGAACATGCTTATCGCTCTTTATGAAATAAGAAAAGGGAATAAAAAAAAATGCCCTTCTTTCCCGTGACAATTGCTGTATGAGGGAGCTTTGATAAAGTTTTGAAAAAACAACCTTATATCCGCCTGTATTATACATGGTTGAGAACGTAACCACTTTCCCGCCCGTCACTCGGTCTAAGGCACTAAGCTTGAAATATACTGGACTTCCGGTGACGTGGAAGATGAGGTTTGAATCTCAGTTAGGTGCACTGGGGAATAATTTCCACATATGCTTTATCACCGTGGTTTCCATATTCTCTCCGCAAAATTGAGCACACTACCTCTATACTATACTTATCATTCCTACCACTTGGATTAAACTATTAACAACTCTTGTGTTTAACGTAATATTTTTTTAAACCATCACTTAATTGAAACGTACAAGATCCCAAGTTTATTCATATAGGCCTAAATACTCAGCATGGTTACTATTTTTACTATCTAAGAATAAAAAGTTGGTTGTGTTGGGTCGTGTCTATTTTTCTGTACCTAATTTACACTGTTGATTCACTTAAGGTGGAGTGCTAGTAAGTGTGAGTTTAGGGCAGTATTTTTGCAGTTTTTATAGCATAAACATACTTTGGCCAAAATAAATCAAATATTTCTTCTATAGAAACATATAGTTTTGTTTTATGCACATGCTATTCTCAACAGTTGTTGAATATCTGTCATGAGCATGGCGGCATTTGGTGACAAACTTTTCTCTTTATTTAAAAAGTTTGTCACCAAATGCTGCCATGCTCATGACAGATATTCAACAACTGTTTAAATTAGCATGTGCAGAAAATTAAACTCTATGATTCTATAGAAGAAATATTTGATTTATTTTGGCCAAAAAATGTTTGTGCTGTAAAAACTACAAAATTAATGCACTAAACTCGCTCTCACTAGCACCCCGCCTTAAGAACGGGATTTAGTTGCTAGCAAATCTATCCTTGATTCCTTGGTTCTTAAGTATATTAGTTAAAGAAATGTTTATAAACAATACCTATATTAAATTTAATTACGTTAATGTAAAAATACTCTATAATTTTTAATTTACAAACTATTTGAACTTTTTAACGACTACTGGCCACCCGCTTACAAAGTCATTAATGTTTAAATGAAATGATCAACGCGCAATAGTGTTCGTGTAAATTTACGATTTCTAGTCGACTGTATCACAGAGTTGATTGGCCTGTGATGTACGCTCTTAAACCTGTATATTTGGACTAAAAAAAAAAAAGTATTCACTTCTCATAAACAGTAACTTTATACTATAATAGTTTTAGATAACTCAGGACTTAAATGCGTATTAATTACAAGATTATATCGACATATGATTGACATGAAGAGAAACACGCTTAGTATAAACACCAAACTCGCGTGCACATTAAAGGGGACTAGCTCAGAATAATCGGATCAAGGTTATCTACAAGCTAATTTTCATATGAAGAACCTTATCTGACATCTAGAAATATAACTAGATCTACTCTCACATATTCATACGTCCAATCACGTGATCAGCAACTCTCACGTTTGGTAGATATTATCAATACAATATATAAAATGGCACACAGTAAAATAGTAAAATGTTATCAATATTTACCTCACTAAAGTGCTAGTACTGTGTTTTATCAAAGGCACTTCCTGTGAAAATTTGACGGTAGGATTGTAACTAGCCTTACTAATCACTTAACCAAGTGAACGATCTTTTACAACAGGGGTCGGCAACCTATGCCCCGAGGAACGATTTTCAATTGTTCGCCTAAGTGATTTGAATAAAAATAATATAAAACCTTTATTTTTAATTAAAACTGTTAAAATTAGTAATAATATTATTAACAACGTGTTTTATATTTAAATGATTCAATTGTTTTGTTTCAAAGTTTCAGAATAATGTCTTCAAAACTAAAATTTTAAATAAAGTGAGTCTTACATTCTGTTTGTCCGCATGACTGTCTGTATAACTGTATATACCTTAGACTACAGCCAAAATGGTTTGTTGGCTTTCATTCAAACTAGATCTTTAAATAAACACAATTCAAGGCCAAATCATGATTTTTTGATATATCCTTTGTACGACACCTTAGCTTAGTTGGTAGTGTGTCTGTCTTCTGATCTAAAGCTCCCAGGTTTGATTCCTGGCATGCTCAAAAAATGTATCATTGGTGAAATGTGGGATTACCCTTTAATGGTGATAAATTAACGGCCAGGGGCTGGGTGTTGTGTCTGTTGTATAATTAAGTTAGTTTATAAGACGTGTGCTGATATAATCATTCAGTTCAGAAAAGGCACATTAATTACCTCAAATAAATAAACGAGAAAAGTATATCATATATCCTTAAAATTAAGGGTATTTTAATGATCCCTGAGCTTTAACATTTTTTAAAAGGCTTAAAACAATTTTGTGCCAAATTTATAACTAAAAAGTGTTTCATGTGATTATTAAAATAATATCTTCTCCCCTAGGCGACATTATTTCAAATTAGTTTACTGACAGTATTTTTTTTTTTAAATTCTTTCCTAATTAATCAGAATCCGCAATCATGTTGGTCCTAGTTTTTAAATACATTTCAGAGCTTCAATGGTAACAACACAAACAAAGGCTTCCTTTACACATACATAATAAAAGAATTACATGTTGAAAGGGTTATCCGTGTAATCTAATGCATGTGAAGTTAAGGTCGTGTGCTCAAAGCCGAACCCTCCTCTGGCTCTAGCTTGTTAAAAGAGCTTATCGACAATTTACTCTCCGTGTAATAATTTCTGGGTGTGTGAGCGCTAAAGGCGCATCACAAATCATTGTTCACACTCCAATATGTTCGGCTACACATCAGCTCCTCTGTATAGCTCTGATCCCCACCATCATTAATTCCCCTATCAATTCTCCATTATCCCGCTAACCTAACCTAACTTAACCTGACCTGTCCTCGTTAGTGGCTAGAGGAGGCTCTCTCGCAAGCCTTGAGGAAGTGGGGGGGGGGGGTGTTTCTCTCCCTCCACTAAGGGGAAAGATGAAACCACGACGCCCCAATATAGATTTCTTTAAAATCACCCTCCTTCCTTTTTTTCCCCGCCCCTTCAACGGCTACAACCCACCCTAAACTTTTCTTGTAATTAAGTTTGGCTTTAATTCTTGACTGTTGAATGGGAACTGCATGAAAATTTTCTGTTTTGCTCTTTTCTTAATTTCTCGGCAAGGAGGGTTGTTTCGCTTGCACCCAATTGCTTCCAGCGATAATGGTAGGTGTTTCTGCCTCGTCGTAGTGTCGTAGTAATCTACCAGGAGAATCGGACTAGTAGGAGGTGGTGGATATTTGTTCTTGAGAGGCAATACCACAGCTTCCCTTCTTCCCAAGTTTTTGTCTAATATTCTTTCTTAATCTTCTCACCTAACTAAAAAATGTACTACCCACTTCAGTGGTTACATGGTATAAGGTGTCACTCTCTCAATATACTGGACTAGACTGCCAAAAACGGGGAGATTGGCTTACGAATCCTGGGTGGGTGTACTGAAGCTAGTTTTTACTTAATTCTTTTTTTCCCCACTCTCCTTCCACACAAATACGGATACACTTACTCAAAATTCAACATTCCTCATCACTAACACATTAGAATAATTATAAGCTACGTATGCGTGTAGCCAGAATGAGTACTAAGACAAGGTGCAAAAAAAATGCATGATGGTCTAAATTTACAATAACAAATGTATTTGGACAGCGATCATGCCTGGGTTTTGTTTTTATCTTGGTCTCATATGAATTACCTAAAACCTTCGCTGGCCATTGGAAATGTAAGCACCTTAATAATATATATTTTAAATTTAAAAATAACACCTGAACATGTGAATAAACCCGGAACCTTCGGAATAGTATGCCATTGGTCGTATTACCACTGGGCAGGAGTGGAGGTGCGTGTTACAAACTACCAGGGACCACAAATGTGATGGCCCTTTACGTACTGTACATTCAGAAATATCACTGGAACTATATTATGTATGTTGTGAATTAGCGTGGTGAATTATTCATATTTGTAATATCATTAAATTTAAACCTGAGTACATTTAAGTTACATTATCGATGATTGCATAGCTGTTTAGTTCACTTTAAAAAGTCAGCTTGTTCTTTATAGTTATATGAGCAAAAATGCCCACAGATTGTTAGAAAATATATCCTGGAGTCTAGTTTGTATACATAGTGTATTTTAATTGGTGTCAACTATTCTAGCGGCGTATTCCCATCGAACAAACACTAAGACCATATAAAAATAGGTCTAGAAACACTTAATTTTGGAGCTATTCAAGTTTTTCATCAAAGATGGATCGGTCATGGCCCAATGGGTTTTTATCTCTGAGGACATTTTAGGTCCATTGTTTTCTCAAATTCTGTGCCTGATGTTGAGGTTTTAAGAGAGCGCATCGTAAATGGATGTGAGCAAATACGTAACACCTCAATTGGATTCATCAGAATATGACAAAGCATTGAACGCAGTCTCAACAGGACACAAATTTGAACATTTTTTTTGTAACAAAATGTTATGTCTTCTTGTGTTTTTGTTTGTTATTGTTAAAATTTCTCTTGTTTAATTGCATTACTTCTTCTGTTGGATTGCTTATTAATTAATAATAAAAACCCTCTTACCTTAGAGACTAATTGTTTCTAAACCCATGCTTATTTGAACTTTTATTAATGTTTCTTGGATGGGAATAACTGAGCACACGAATTGCGGAACAACTAATACGGATGCACACAGGGGCGCACTCAAGATTTTGAGCTGGGGGGTGCGGGGAGAGAATTTTTGCATGGTAATTTTCATAATCGCACCATTATATATTTCAATTACTGTAATATTTGGAAATATGATTCTAAGTAAGAGGAATAAGAAAGATAAAGAATCAATAATGCCCCCTAAAAAGTGGGGGGCCGGGGGTTTCTTCCCAGGAAAAATTTTGATTCAAAAGAATGTAAATGATAATATTTAAGCTAATTTGTAGCAAAATCGGATCCTCGGCCTACCCTATGTCACTGTGTTTGCCACTGGTTAACAGGTTTGTTTTTACACACGCTTCTTCACACCCAGAATTTGCAGTTGGTGGGGGTGGGGGCATATGATAATATCAACTGCCCCTTCCCCTCGTCCTGATACAATTGTGTTTACATAATTGCTCTAAAATAATCATTTCAATTATTGTACCCACTTCATAACTTTATGTATAAATAGTAAATATTTTAACGATTTCTAGAAAATATTACGGTATCATTAAAATTAAAAGTCAACAAAAAAATGTTTTCCTTTGAAAAATCTTAATTACTGCACAAAATTATTTGTTTTATATTAAATATAATTAAACAAAATATAATTGATTGACAGAACATAGTGTTAATCATATCTTTGTAACATTCTTAATTTTCTGGGGGAGAGTCTTCAGCTGTGGGGCTTCAGCCCCCTAAGATGCACCCGTGGGTGCGCCCCTGGATGTACATGCATTGCGGAATAACTCATCCGAGCTCGGTAACACTCTTACATGAACTGTGGGGTAAAAATTAAATTCAAACGTATTTTGTTAAAAATGTAACATGGGGGTAAGGTTAAATTAGGTAAGGCTGGATATGCTTTGTTAGGTTAGGTTAAATTAGGTAAGGTTGGATAGGCTAGGTTAGGTTAGGTTAAATAAGGTAAGGTTGGATAGGCTAGGTTAGGTTAGGTTAAATTAGGTAAGGTTGGATAGGCTAGGTTAGATTAGGTTAAATAAGGTAAGGTTGGATAGGCTAGGTTAGATTAGGAAAAATTAGGTAAGGCTGGATATGCTTTGTTAGGTTAGGTTAAATTAGGTAAGGTTGGATAGGCTAGGTTAGATTAGGTTAAATAAGGTAAGGTTGGATAGGCTAGGTTAGGTTAATATAAACGTAGAATTCAATATAAAAATTTAAAAAGGGGTATAGTTTAATTTTAGAATTGTTACAAATTCGCAAAGGTCAACCTGAATAAAACTATGAACTATACAATAAGTGCAGATTGATTAGATTAATAACTCTGATATATAACCTTCATAACATAACAAAAGTACTATGTAGATTAGATTGACCATAAATTTATTAAATTAAAAGGTTAGGTTAAATTAGACAAGGATGGATATGCTTTGTTAGGTTAGGTTTAATTAGGTAAGGCTGGATATGCTAGGTTAGGTTAGGTAAAATTAGGTAAGGTTGGAAAGGCTAGGTTAGGTTAGGTTAATGGTCAGAAGTTAAATGAGATTGAAGGTTGTTATGCAATTCGTCTGGACCGGCTGACCGGGATACTTAATCCCGCAGTTCGAGTGAACAGTTTTATAATGCCATTCTATATCTCCACAAAATATTATGTATTCAGACCTATTCACTGAAATATTTGATTATAATTTAATAAATAAACAATCATCTAGAATCTAATGGATAGCTTTATTTTAGTTTTAAGTAGTTGCGGTGGTCCAAATGAATCCAGTATAAAGGGATATCCTCCGATATACCGGCGGCCCAGTTCACCCATACCACTGAGCTATCCAGAAGTCTTCGCGTTCCCGGAGTCATTCTTCACTCATATTTTAAGGTGGAGCCTGTGATGGATTAAGATCGCGAGCTATCAGATAACGTGGCTACCTTCTACTCTCGAGGGCTTTATGCTTCCAATGGTTCAATGACAATTGTACGAATGCGCATATCACAATGAATTAAATAGTCACGCTATTAAATTTGTTCATTACGAATATATCAGTGATAAGAGTATTGGCACCAAAGGTCCTGTGTACATGATTGGGTCATTTTTCAATTTTAAAAAAAATAGTATATTTAGATGATTCTATAACCGTACTTAACAATTATAATAGAATGGAAATTTAATCCATCTTAATATTATATAACAATATTAAGAAGGCAATTTTAAGGCAGCTGTATCATAATTCATTCTATGTGAAAATCCCCTTCAGGTATTTTGTTCCTGGATCGATCCTTTGTTATATCATGTCATTAATAGAAAATAATTTTATTTTTCTTCTAATTTTTTTTAACCGTGTCTCACTACCCATTTGGGTTGTACGCTTTTTTTTTCTCTCTTCTATTCGTAACACCTCGTTACTCGCAAACCTAACTTTTTAATTTCAATACATTTTCTCATTGAATTGGCTTCCTCTTTTGAAATCTTTTGAACTCAAAAAGTTAAATTTCTTTAACGCCGTTTTCACAATTATTGTGTTGTCACCTTGATGTCAGCAAGTTAAAAGGAGGTGAAGGGGATGGAAGGGGGGGGGGGGGGGCACAAGTAACAAAAATAAAAAATAAAGATAAACTTTGGCTTTAAGTTTCTTTCTGCGCCTTGCTCCCGGCGAAATGGGTGGTCCTAAAGAGAACAGGTAAAAAGTGCTAATTGAATCTCGTTTAGAAGTTGGTAGGTTTTTTTGCTATAGCCACAAAGTGAATCCTACACCGCGTGGGAGAATGAGAGAGACGGGAAATGGCTCCCATTAGATGCCCAAGTCGTGATCACAACCAGAACAATCATGGTCTGTCTCCATTAGCCCATTTCGGTCCACACGGCACTGCAAAGTCATTACATGTTGCAATGCTCCAGCTTGGTAAGCGCTCAATTGAAGTAAGATTTTTTTTTTTTTAAGATCGTGCTCAAAGTAGCGGCCTACAAACAGAACACCCAAGAACATCCTCAGTGATCGGAAATATAAAACATCCACAGGGTGTCTACTGATTAAGATACAAGAAAATTGCGGGCATTGCCAAGTTAAGATGATCCCACCGCTGCTTTGACATGGACAGTGGCCATTTTTTCCTTTGTATTTTCGTAGGCAGCAATTCTAACTAACTATTTGGAGCCAGAGAAGGTAGTTGTCATTTAAATAGTACACTCAACCTATATTTCTGCTTTTATATTAGTTTTATCAGCAAGTGTCAATAAATCAAGTCTATGAAATCGGTTTAAATATGTGATAATGTGAAAATATGTAACATTGAATAAACCTTCTTTACCCACGTTAGTATTACTTACATATTATATATTATTGAAATTAAACTAAATCTTATTACGGGAAATTTCTTAAGGGAAAAAATATGAAAAGATTTTTCTGTCATAACTTACAGCCATAGTCAATCTAGAGCAGGGGTCTTCAACGCTATGCCCGCGGGCGCCATGCGTCTGCCCGCCACTTTTTGACCACAGCTGAAAAGTTATTGACTAATAATTTTAATCTGTCACTTTTTCCACAAAAATTAAGTTTAGCTTATCTCCAGGTATACTTTTCTCAAGAAGTTGTTGATTGAAAGCCCCCTCTTTCCAATCTCTCCCTTTCATTCCTCTTTCTTTGCCAGCTCATTTACAAAGTGTACTTTATTACTCCCTAATATCATGCTAATACTTGTATTTCCTTTGTTAATATCTTGGCATGTGTCTACCCAGCTTTGTCGCCTGAATAAACACAGAATAAATATATATTTTAAAAATGTACCTTAGCACCAAAATGGTGGCGAAGAGTTAAGTATTTCCTTGTGTATTTATTTTGGTCTTATTGAAATCGTAAATAAAGCAGTATATATATATATATATATATATATATATATATTTTTTTTTTTCTTCTATTTACTAACATTGACTTTTGGTTTGGTGAAAATTGTTTCAATTATTTAAACTGGTTTTGGACTAGCTTTGAGTGTGTACAATTTGCGTTATTTTATATGTTAATTTAAAAAAAAAAATTAAACTCATGATTTTTTTTATAATAATATGTATTTTTGTGTGTTTGTTATTTGTATTATGAATTATGTTCGGTTATACATTTAGTTGAAAAAGTTATTGGTGTCCGCCGCACTACCGTCAGTTTTGAATGTGCTCTAAGGTACAAAAATGTTGGGGACCTCTGGTATAGAGCATGCAAGTATGACATAAACCTATGTACTTAACACTTTTAACTCTACTGACTCAGCTATCGAATATTCAGACTGGGTCGTGATTTTAAACATCATCAGCTGTTTTGTCAAATAGCATAACATAGAGCGTTGTCAAAACTATTAACTTAGGGGAAACACCATTCCTTTTTGGGTATATAACAGGGAGTTTTGGACCTTAACTTAAGAGAAAGACGATGGGGTGGGGGTGGGAGAGACGTACGCAAGTTGCTAGTCAGGCTAGTCTAACGTGATCTACATACCCAGCTCCCAAGTCTAACCAACATGCGGGAAGAATATCCTGCAGTTTGAGTCCCTGTTTTGCACAAAGGAGGACGCCCCAGCCCATCTTAGAGGTCATTATAGCTAGACAACGACAGCACAGCGTCAGACGGTCGGGTGTTCGACAACAGCTAGGATTACAGCACCAAAAATAGGTCAGGGCATGGATTGCTGAGTAGGGATATTTACAGAACGAGTAATTTTTTCTAAACTCTATCAATTAGCTATAAATCCTACATCACATTATATACTATTAGCTTAATTAATATATTTCAATAAACCAGACTAAACCAACCCCATAATTATTTGCCACTATCTATCCACCCAATTGAAACCATTGTAACCCCCCCTTCATATGATCTGATAGGTTCATATAACAATAAATAAAAGGTAGGTTAGTTACAAGAGAGTTTATTTTATTCTACAAACAACTCGCAGACATACAAGAGCGAGGCACTCTAGGAAAGTCGAGTGACTGGCCGGCAAGGGCCGAAATAAACAATAAATAAAGGGGCAAGACCCCAAGTCGTTAAGAGAAAACAGAACAATTAATACCAACGTAGTCATAATTAAATTGACCCTCGCAGAAGGCGACTAACCTAGCAGGAAAGTTAAATACAAGTAATATGTATAGGTCTACATGACCTGGCGATGGTGACACTACATTGACATAAGTATGAAGTTTTATAATAGCCCGCCATTATAAGGCGCAACAGAGAAAATGATTAACCTAAACCTAACCTGTTACAATAGTTCCTAATCAAATTAGTTCAATCTAAATTATTATTATTATAATGACCAATGTGCTGGGTGCACGGGCTCGCGCCCCCCGAGTTGAATAACAATTTACAAAATTTACAATCGTAACAAACCTTTAACCTTTAGCAAGCAGAATAATTATTTTAAGTAAGTTACACTTTAAACAGAAATAATTAGCGCCCCAAGATGGCGACATGCTAAAGTTCCATTAGCGCCCTAAGATGGCGCCATGCCAAAGTTCCAACCCGTCCGTGAGGCGGACACAACGTTAAGTACCAAGAAAAAGCTAGAGCCTAAACCATAATGGCTGACAGGCAAATCCTGCAGTCTCAGAGAAATATAGCTATTAGAAATCATGAATTATATTTAAAGTCGAAACTTAAATTTTGAACAATTTAACCCAAACATAATTTAGAAAAACGTCGAACAGCAACCTACGTCTAAATCTAAGACAAGTGTCTCACCTAATCGAGTGCAGAGAAATGAGTGACATCACTACACAGTCCAGCCGTTATATACTGTACAAAGTCAATCACGTGTTCACAAACGGCGGGAATCACACTAGGGTGAAGGGAGAGGGGTGTACGTCGCTTCGGGAGAAGTCTCGACGATTCTCGTGATAATTTCAAATCACGCGCCGGTGGATGAGTCTTGTTTCACTCGAGCACAACCGTCAGCGCATACGGGTTAGCGCATCTCGATGTTCTATTGTCCGAGTCTTGCTCTAATCGGGCCTCGAGCCACGGGCGGTCAGTAAGCCGCGTGATGTTGAGTGGAGTTGAGTGTGCGTGTTTCATGAAGTCGAGATCCAGCCCAGTCAAAGGGGACCAGATCAGGTGAGCTAGATCGTCCATGTTTGCATTATGTCTGTGACAACGTCACAATGTCCCCCCTTGGACGGAGAAGAAGGACGTCCTTAGCCTTTGGTGAAGACACGGGGAGGCGCCTTCCCCGATGTTCACCGCTGACCAGAGGGTGGGTGGCGGCTCCGGTACCCTCCGAGGCCATGTTAGGTGGCCAGATGCAGGTGCGGGAGATGACGAATAACTGGACTCCGGGGGTAGGCCTCTGCTTCACACGCTCACTCCAACACACCGTCATCCCGGGTTGACAGGGAGACAGCATATGCTCGTAAGGTGGCCCGCGTTAACCACCAGGGAAGCTTCATCGCCACGCCCAGCTGGGCGATCATTGACTGCCGATGAGTGTACAGCAACAAGGGAGGGGAAGGAAAGGGCAGGGCAGAAAAAGGGGGGGACGGAAGGCCGAATAGGTGAAGTCTCTGAGAACAAAAGTTTACACGTGAACACCACATCCAATTGTAAAGTTTATCAGTTAGCGCAGCCATCCTTGAAAGTTACTGTGGCAGTTTCGTAGCACTGACATTGTCTACCAGCACGAGTCACAGAGATACCCACAACTCTGTTTAGCGACGACTTTCCATGAATGAGGAAAGGTGGGTTTGCCGCTTCACACGCACTTAGAGGTAGTCCGGTCGGTGGGGCGAACGTTCTGCACAATGTACTTTGGACCCGACACACGCTTTATTATAAACAGTCCAACACAAGTTTCTGCTCAAAGTCATACCTAGGCCTACAGTACTACAAATTTATCCTAACACTACCAGGGGGTGGTACCCCTTCCCTTATATAAATCATATATACAACAATATAGAATACCTAAAATCATGCACTTAAGAACGCATAATTAAATCACAAAGGTACATTTAAGCAAACAGACGACACACAGCACGGGGTCAATTGACTCATTTCCCTGCAGCCTTTAGGTGGCTGACATGTGCTCTACGCGTCAAAGATGGGTCGGATACTTCTTTTAACAATACCGAAACAGGTGTAAGAAATCTTTCAATTGACCAGGGACCACTCCACTTATACGCCATCTTCGCCGAAGACTTGTCAGCAGCTGAGCTAAGAGGAAAACACTTGCACACAACAACGTCCCCAAGTTTAAATGGGACAGGGATACGCCCTCGGTTATAGGTGGCGGCAACCTTCCTTTGGGACTTCAGGAGGTTAGAAAAAGCTACCTCACATTTCTTTTCATAAGAACAATCACCTGCGTCATTAAGGAGCGGGTCAATATCCCAGTTAAACAATAACGGGTGGTTCAGGTCCCTATTGAGGAGGATAGAGGAAGGGGTGGCTTTGACTGACTCATGGAAAGCGGCGTTAAAAGCAATGTTCAAAACGTCTAAGTCCTGGTCCCAGTGGGTGTGATCCAGGTGGTGAAAGATCGTCAAGGCAACGTTTAGGTTACGATTAAACCTTTCTACATGGTTCGGCGATGGGTTGTACGGGCTAGTGGTAACGTGTCTTATCCCCCACGAAAAACACATATCTCCGAAAGCTTTAGAACGGAAACACGGTCCATTATCACTTACTATGACCCTTGGGGTCCCTAAAATCGCCCAAACACGCCTGCACAGAGCATTAACAGTCGTCCTTGCCTTCATGTTCCTTAGGGGGATGAGTATGACGAATTTAGAGAAGGCGTCCATGGCGACGAGTATAGAGGTGTTCCCTTGGGTAGAGCGGGTAAGGGGGCCGACGAAATCAACAAAAACTTTCTCCCACGGTTGCTTAGCAACATCCGCGGAGTGAAACCCTATTTTAGAATTACGCGCCGGTTTGGCCAATTGACACGGCTCACATTTGCGCACCCAATCTCTAACGTCTCTAGGCATTAAGGGCCAAAAAAATTCCTTAGAAATCTTGCGTTCGGTCTTAAGGACACCGCAATGGCCGCCAAAAAGGGAGTCGTGGAAATATTTTAGTAACATAGGCCTAAGTTTCTCTGGCACAAAATATCTTATCCTACCCTTGACACGAACTACTAAGAGGTCTTTAAAGATCTCGTAGTTCCCAATCCTCTCTCCACGTTTGATCCTGTCAACGATCTGTCTACAACACGGATCCATCAACTGATGGTCTTTGATTGAGATAAAGGATTCGGGAATCGTATGGATAACAAATAACGAGCCATCCTCCTTACATTCTCCTACAGGTTCCTTATCCTCACACATCCTAGACAAAGCGTCAGCGACAACATTAAGCTTCCCAGCAACGTGATGGGTCGTAAACTTGAACCTGGATAGCTTCCAAACCCACCGTCCAATTTTCCCTAGTTGTTTCGGGTGATTCCACATCCAGCTGAGGGCCATGTTGTCAGTGTACAACTCAAACTGGCGAAGCTCTAGATAGTCTGCGAACTTGTCGATGCCGAAGATACAGCTGAGACATTCCTTTTCATATATACTATACTTTCTTTCGGCAGGGCTCAAAGTTCTGCTGGCGAAAGCTACAGGTCTACTTCCCTCGGAAGTCGTTTGAGAGAGAACCGCTCCTAGCGCTACAGAGGAGGCATCAACATGTAGTTGGAAAAGGCAGAGAAAAGTCAGGCATGCGTAGCACGGCTGGTGACACTAGGTGGCGCTTAAGCGCAACAAAAGCCTGCTGTTGGGCAGAACCCCAAATAAAGGTGGCACCCTTTTTCTTCAAGGAGTTAAGGGGGTTGGCTAAGTCAGAGAAGTTCGGGATGAACCTAGCGTAGTAGGCGCACATACCTAGAAACCGTAATACCCCTTTTATGTTTTTTGGGGCGGGAAAATCCAAGATAGGCTTAACCCGATCCGGGTCAACGAGCAGGTTACCCTCAGAAATGATATAGCCAAGATATGGGATAGATCTCTTCGCCCATGTGACTTTCTCCGGGTTTACAGTCAACCCAGCCTCGCGCAGGCGCCTCAACACTACCTCAACATGACGCAATGGTCATCAAACGATTTGCTGTAAACGCAGATATCATCAAGTAGTTAAACACGAATTTGTATTTCAGGTCCGCCAAAATATGGTCTAAGACTCTACTCAACGCTTGCCCCCCGCAACTTATCCCTAACGGCACTCGGTTGAATTCGTAGACTTGCCAGGGGGTGATAAACGCGGTGAATTTCTTAGACGACTCTGAGAGAGCACATTGCAGAAAGCTCGCATTAAGGTCAATCAAGCTGTAATATTTGGCTCCCCAAGATGTTGGAAGGCGGACTCTATGCTAGGCATGGGGTATGGGTCGAACACAATTTTTTTATTAAGCTTTCTATAATCGACAATCAAGCGATGCCCATGACCTTTCCTGGGAATAATGAACGACAGGACTTGCGTATGGGGATTTGGAGGGACGAATAACCTCCTTTTGTTCCAAGTCCATGATAAGATTTCTAAATATCTCGAGTTTGGGGGGTGCACAGGAGTAGGGACCAGATCTAACAGGAATGTGGTCCTGCGCCACAATGTCGTACGGCAAAATGTCGCACTTGCCCCATCTGTCAGTGATGACGTCAGGGAATCGAGCTATCAAACGATCAATCGCTTCACGTTCCTCGACAATGGGGAACAACCTGCGAGGATGGTGCCCAACACAAAACGGAATAAACAAACTAGGTTCAAACTTAAAAGATATTTCTAAGCGTCTCAGGTCAAGTATGACTCCAGTCTCGAACATGAAGTCAGTCCCTAAAAATAACATCAAAGGGAAGTTCTGGCATAACAAAGAATGGACGTTTCCAGGCAAATATTTCTATCTTAATAGAGAGCACTACTTTACAATCGACCAAGATAGTCTGCCCATTAGCCACGGCGTAAATCTTAGGACCTATCGACCTATAATCGATTTTTTGTTTTAACCCTCTAACTGGCGCAAAAACTCACGGCATATAAATGAGTGACTGGCTCCTGTATCTAAAGAGCAACACAATCATTTTGGGAAACCCTGGATCTGAACTACAGGAGTAGGAGCGTGTGGTTTAATACAAGTGGGCACGACCGGACCACGACTACGAGCGCGCCCTATAAGTTTCCCGATCTACACTGTCTCTGTACGTGACCCAGTCTTCTACACCGAAAACATCTCACGCGCGAGAGGTCGCGGGGCGCACGGTCGTCAGAACCCGAAGGCCTGAAGTTGTCCCTAGGAGTGTTTAGCATCGCGATCGCCCGGTAGTACAGGCGCTAATGACAAGGCCGTATTCATAGGTTCGGGAAGTTGAACCCGCGCGTTTTGCGGTTTAATGCCGCCGGCGCATGCGCACTTAAATACTCCTGTTCGGCGAGCAGGGTGTTTTCAATCGAAGATGCTAGAGAGAAAAGTTCAAGTACCGTACAGGGCTTACATGTAAATACAAAATGTCGCCGGGTGAGGGGCGACACATTCTCAAGAATAATATCAACGTTTCTGACTTTCCCCCAGACCACTATTGAGAACTTGAGCTGCCTCTGTGATAGATAAAAATAAAATCTCTCAACGATTCGTGGGGATATTGAAACCTGTGAATAACTTCCTTACATAACCTTTCTCTAGCCCTACTGGGTAACAGCGCTTCTAAAATGAGGTCAGTAAGTGATCTCCAAGATAAACCATTTTGAATCCCACGGGAGAAACAGCTGGGTTAAAAAAAACCAGAAGTTTTGGCCAAACACAGAATCAAAAATTCACTATCACTCGCTAACTTTAGACAATATGCTCTGTTGATCTAAAACCATAAATTTAAACAGAGTAGCGTGATCTTGACCGTCGCAAACAGGGGTCCGATTCAAATCTCCATAAGTACTTTGTTCTGACATTTAACTAGCGAAGGGGGTGGAGGAGGAGCGGTTGGCGCTAAAGGGGATGGATTCCCAAACCTCAATCCTGTCCATACCGAGTCAGTCTCAGCCTCCCCAGTCCCGCTAATACTCCCCACATAGCTTAGATCTGAGCTCACCCACTGTAGCATTGGGATGGGAAGGAGACGCCCCCTTGAAGTCAGCTCAGCTGTCAACTCGTCCCGGCTCAGGCGGTAGACAGCAGTCTTAGATGTGGTCAAGGTGGACATGGCAGTTGCAGGAGTGGTCTCCATGGTCACGGAGTCATGAAACATAAACAAACAAGAATCAGTACAATATCAATCATCCAACAATACTGCAGACAGGCGAACCCTATTTTTTCTCCTAACTATACCTAATATCCTATTAAGTGCCCACTCAACTCTGCGAGAGCAGAGTGGCGCAGCTTCTCTCTTGTAACCCCCCCTTCTATATGATCTGATAGGTTCATTAAACAATAAATAAAAGGTAGGTTAGTTACAAGAGTAGTTTATTTTATTCTACAAACAACTCGCAGACATACAAGAGCGAGGCACTCTAGGAAAGTCGAGTGACTGGCCGGCAAGGGCCGGAATAAACAATAAATAAAAGGGGCAAGTACCCCAAGTCGTTAGAGAAAACAGAACAATTAATACCACGTAGTCATAATTAAATTGACCCTCGCAGAAGGCGACTAACCTAGCAGGAAAGTTAAATACAAGTAATATGTATAGGTCTACATGACCTGGCGATGGTGACACTACATTGACATAAGTATGAAAGTTTTATAATAGCCCGCCATTATAAGGCGCAACAGAGAAAATGATTAACCTAAACCTAACCTGTTACAATAGTTCCTAATCAAATTAGTTCAATCTAAATTATTATTTTTATAATGACCAATGTGCTGGGTGCACGGGCTCGCCCCCCCCGAGTTGAATAACAATTTACAAAATTTACAATCGTAAAACCCTTTTAAACCCTTTTAGCAAGCAGAATAATTATTTTAAGTAAGTTACATTTTAAACAGAAAAAATTTAAAGCGCCCCAAGGGATGGCAAACATGCTAAAGTTCCATTAGGCCCAAAAGAGGGCCCCCATGCCAAAGTTCCAACCCGCCCGTGAGGCGGCCCAAAACTTTTAAGTCCCAAAGAAAAAGCTAGACCCCAAAAACCAAAATGGCTGACAGGCAAATCCTGCGTCTCAGAAAAATTATAGCTATTAGAAATCATGAATTATATTTAAAGCCCAAAACTTAAATTTTTGAAAAATTTTAAACCCCAAACAAAATTTTGGGAAAACGTCGAACAGCAACCTACTTTCTAAATCTAAGAAAAGTGTCTCCCCTAATCGATTTGCAGAGAAATGAGTGAATCATTTCACAGTCCAGCCGTTATATACTGTAAAAAGTCAATCACTTTGTTCAAAAACGGCGGGAATCACACTAGGGTGAAGGGGAGAGGGGTTTTTCGTCGTTTGGGGGAAAGAAGTCTCGACGATTCTCGTGTTTAATTTCAAATCACGCCCCGGTGGATGGGGTTTTTTTCCCACTCGAGCAAAAACCGCCCAGCGCATACGGGTTAGCGCATCTCGATGTTCTATTGTCCGGTCTTGCTCAAATTCGGGCCCTCGAGCCCGGGGGGGTCAGTAAGCCGCGTGAGGGTTGAGTGGATTTTGAGTTGCGTGTTTCATGAAGTCGAGATCCAGCCCGGGTCAAAGGGGACCAGATCAGGTGAGTTGATCGTCCATGTTTGCATTATTTTCCTGTGACAACGTCACCCCATCCTGACAAATTAGACCCAGGGAGACCGGGGGTCTACCGAATTTCAAAATTTTACATACATAAAAATTATTTTTTTTATCGAGTTGTTTTCATTTTTAAAAGTTTGTTTTACACCATTTTTAATTTCCCAATTTTTTAAATTAAATTACATTATAAAAATGATTTTAGAGATAAATTTTCCAAAATTTAAAAAACTTTAAAATGTAACATCCAATGTTGCCAAAATATTTGAAAACAAATGAAAAGAAAAGATCACTACAGATTTTTTTTAAAATGATTTCCCGAATTCGGTTTAAAGGTTAAATTAAATTTTTTCGACATACTAGCTTGGTATTTAAAATTTACACTTTTCACGTATGGCCATAAATTGATCTTGTTTGCTTTTCAAAATACGGGTTTTTCGCACTGAAATTTTTGTGAAAATATTTCAAAAATTTCTTTTTTCCCTTTATTGAAATTTTACTTTTTGGGGAAATTTGGGTTGTTTGACTTTTCATCATTTTTTTCTTGGCCTTGCCACTATTTCCTTTTCTTCTCCCGATCAAAGCAAAAATAGAAAAAAAGAGCTAAAACAGATCCAAGAAATATGGGTTTTTACAACTCGTTGACTTGTGTTTACAAATTGACACACCACGCAAAAGACGGCTGCTGAAGCCCCCCAATTGGCAGCAAACCCCATTTTTTCTTTTTCACGTAGGAAAATTTCAAAAAACAAAATTAAGTTATGGGTCTGTGATCCTTTGACGATTCAACATATTTGACTTGGACATTACTCACTTTCCATCCCCTTTATTGGATAGTTCCTTTATGAAAGTTAAAAGGTTGCTTTTAAAATTTGTGACACATCTTTAAAATTTTTTTCCCTAGGGAAAAAAATCTCCCAAAATATGTAGAATTCAGGAAATTGTATATTTAAATATGTCAAATTAAAACTTAAAATACAGTCCCAAAAAATGTTGGTTTTACATTTCAAACTGACAAAAATTTAAAAAAAAGTTTAAAAATAATAATAATAATAATAATAAAATATTTAGAACGCGTTTTTTACTACACGTTAGGGCTATACGCTTTTTAAATATAATTACGCTTAAAGGATTAGGAATTTGGGGAAAGGTTTAAAAATAGAGGAAGTGGACCCGCTTTGGGGTTGGGGGGGAGATTTGGGAAAAAAAAATTTTGGGGTAAACCTCCCCCCGTTCACCCGGGCCCCTATTCGAACCTCGATTTCCCCCTCCTCAGCCGTCGAGCTAAAAACGGGCAATCGCGTTAGCCAAAAATACGCCACCGAGGCAGGT
>JBCFYV010001870.1:0-45967 GCA_039000515.1 Timema cristinae | reverse complement strand
GAACTAAATACCCTTTTAAGAAAATTTTCCCAAAATTTCTTGAAAAGGAAAAACCACTCAAATAACATTTGAAAAAAACAAAAATTTTAAAAATTGGAGGGAGGAATACTCTAAATTTTTTTTAAATGAATTTGATTTCCAAAAAATTTGGGTTAAAAACCATCCAAATTAGTTAGCTAAACCAAGGAGAACCCACAGGGTCTAAAAGTGTCAGGTCCCACAGGAGTCTACACTGCCAATGCGGGGAGTTCGGGGCTTGAATCCCGGTCGGGTGGCTTGAGGGGGGTTTTTAAACTAAATGTTTTTCTTCCTACTTCACGAAAGTGCGGGTACATCTAATCAAAATTCTAGATATTTCATTCCTAATCATCTCACCCCTACATTAGGTAGCTAATAGATAGATGTATAATCTGAAAGAACGGGTAGTAAGACGTGGAACCTGCTTTGATAGTACATGGCTTAGGGTGCAACTCTAAAGGTGGATTAACACTTAATTACGCTACGCTAAGCATATCTATGCTTTGCACGTTTACTAGGTTTGAAATCGTTAGCAAAAAAATTTAAAAAAAGATTAAATTTTCAAAAATCCCCAGGTGCGGATATTTCAATATCACCCAAGGAAAAATTTTTAAAATTTGTTGGAAAAGACAACTCAAAATAGTTTCTGGAGGCATCATATTAAAAAAATTTAAAAGGAGGACCATTTCCCAAATTGCTTTTGAAAAGGACAACTCTCCTCCCATTTTTTTTTTGTTTCCAACACCATTCATTTTCTACATAAAGAAGGTTTCACAGCCCTTGTCCTAATAATGGCTAGATGATTAATTATGCCGGGATACAAGTATTTGATAATTTTTCATGAACCTCACACACTACCTAATTTCCTGGGGAAAATTCCCATTGTTCAACTCAGGGCGGAGCTTTCCTAGTAAATTCCCACATTTTAATTCGTTTTTTTTTTGTTTGGGGTTTTTTTTTTAACTGGGTTTTTTTTATTCAGGTCAAATACATTCTTTAACAATATTTTTAAAAAATATTATTAATTTCAAAATATTTTGATTATTATTTATTGGTATAGCCCCCAATAGTATAGAAAATGGGTTTTTGTGCTAGAAAAATTTTATAAAAATACCAAATTTTAGAAAGATTGAAAATCCAAACCCCGGAAGGGGTTTGTTTAAATTAGTGAGTTTATTTTTTTTTTTTAAAAAAAGTGAAAAACCCCGTCCCGTGCCTTTTGGATATTTAAAAACTCTGTTTTACTCGTCCGGGGGGAAAACGGCGAAAACTCTGTGCGTTAAAAACCTATTATACAGTCGCACACACCAAACAAAAAAAGTGTGGCTTAAAACCCCTAACTAAAATTTTTTAAAATTTTTTAAATTTAAAATTTTTTTTCAAAATTGTCCCACGCTTTTTCATTTTTTCCGGGCCCCCTGCGTACAAAAATTCCCCGTATCTCCCGAAATAAAAACCCCTTAAATTTTTTCCCCGGTACAAATTTTTTTTGTTTTCCAAAACCCCCAAATATTATGTTTGCTTTTTTTTTTAAGGTTTTTACAATGTGTTAGTAAAAACTATCATTAACATGTTTGGGGTGGGGAAACCCCCCCTTTCCCCCCTTCCCCAACTTCACCCTTTTTCCCCCTCAGTATACTACTTTATGCTACATGAGACTTTTGGGGTAAAAATTTTAGAGCATTTTTTAAATAGTAAACAATTAATTGTGTCTGAAAAGTTTTTATACATCCCCACCTAACCGAAGGAACTTTTTTTTTTTAAATTTTTTTGAAGGTGGTCTGGTGGTAGGGGTAAGGTTTTGCACTTCTATGTGGGAATCCGGGGTTAAATCTGGGCCCCCGACCCAAATTTATCTTTTTTGCCAAACCCTTACTTCCCCTTGGGGAACAAGTGTGTATTAAAAAAAAATTGTGAATTTTTTCCGAATGCTAGTACCACAGGGTTTTTGGGAGGGGCAAGGTTAAACTGTAGGTCCTCCTTTTCATCTCACAATCCCCCCCCCTTTCCCCACACCCCCTTAACCCAAAAAGGTTAGTAAGATTTTGGTGCTAAAAAATTAATAATAAAAACAATAAAAAAATCATTTTATTATATGTATTTAAAAAAAAATTAAAATTTAAAAACTGTATGCTGCTACGGTTTTTTTTTTAAAAAATTATTTTTTTTATTTTAAAAAATTCCCCCGGGGGGCCTTTTTTAAATTTCTTTACAATTAATTGGAAAAAATTTGTAATTTTTTTTTTTTTGGGTTAAATTTTTCCAATTTTTAACATCACGTTTTTCTACGCCCCTTTTTATTTTCCCACTATTTCAGATCCCAGAAAAAATTTTGGTGTTTGTATGGAAATACCTGTATAACCTCAAGAGTATTTCGGTTGACCCCGACATGAAAATTAATTTTTAAAACCAGTAAATGTGTAATCTCGGGGGAACAGCAGAAGAAAATTTTGGCCCATAGTTTGGTACCAAAAATTTTTGGGAAAAAACACGACCAGACATGACAAAAAAAAAACCAGTATATGACGTAACCCCTTTTTTTAAAAACCCCCGAGAAAATGGCCCAATTGTTTTTTTTCCGGAAAAAGGGGTTTGGCAAACACGAACAGACAGGGGCAAATGAAAACCCGGGGAAAGGGGTGTAATCTTTTGTGAAAAGCAGAAAAAAAGGCCCACAAAAGTTTGGTTCAAAATTTTGGGGAAAAAACGCCCCGGACAGGGGCAAATGACAAAAAAGTATAATGAATTTTTTGTGAACGAGAAAAAACCGGGGCCCCGTTATTTTTTCCGGAAAAAATTTGGGGGAAAAAAATGTACTTTGTAATTCTTTTTTTAAAATTTTAAAAGTGATCCCATAAGGAAAAAAAAATTTAAAAATTTACCACGAACTTTTAAAAAAATTTTAAAATTTATGTTTTTATTTCAAAATTTTAAGATTTTTTTTTTTTCAAGAAATTTAAACAAAAATTTTTTAAATTGGAAACCCAAAAATTTTTTAAAAAAATATATTTTGGTTATGTAAAAAATTCACCCCCCTAAACGAAAAAAAAAAATATAAATTTTTTTTTGATTTATTTGTACTTTTTTTTGCGGAATGGGGACTTTTAGAAAATCTGGGGTTTCAACCCCAAAGTTACCAATTTTTTCGTTTGTCAATTGTAATAAAAAAGACTTTTTTGTTTAAAAAATTTAAAAAAAAAAAAAGGGAAAATTTTAAATTTTACTAAAAGTGGGGGCCAACAAAAATTTAAAAAATTTTGGGGTAATTCTCAATATTTATTTGGGGCTCAATTTAAAATTTAAAATTTGTAAATTTGCCACCTTTTTGGGTTCATATTTGTTTCTTATTTTTTCCCTACGCATAAATTAATTTTTTTTTAAGTTTTTTACAAAAAATTTCCTTTTTGAAAACCCGACTTTTTTTTAAAAAAATTTTTTGACTTTTTTTCCCCACAGTTCCTTATTTTTAAAAAAGATCCGGGGCCGGTTTTTCCTGTATTTACGATAGCGTTTTAAAAAATTTTGGCCCCTTTTAAAGGGTGGTTACAGCTAGGGGGGAAGATATTTTGGGCTTGCTATTGTTTTTTGGCTCTTGATGATTGATGGATGAATTCTTTTTAAAAAATCTGTAGGGGGAAAATTTTTAAATAAATATGGGCAGGCCTACAAATAAAATTAATTCCCCCATTAATTGATGGTGATCAAAAATTTAATTAATCTCATTTTGCCCTTTTCCTTTTGGGGAAGATTGTTTTGCACCTTTTTCCCCATTGTATACGGCGTGATGAGAGCTGTTTTTTTAAAAATTTAAATGAATGAATAACAAACCCAGAAACGACTTCCAAAGCGTTTTCAAAACCCTTCTCTTGAGTTGTATTTCTAAAAAGGGCGGGGGTTTCCCCCTTTTTTGGAGGGGCTGCTGACTGGAGGTGGCGGCCACGGGGGGGGTGATTTTTTTGGAGGTGACTGACCATGAGGGGGCTGACTCACTGGAGGTGACTGACTCACTGGGGGTTTGGGCTGATCATGGGGAGGCTAAAATCCCTAGAGGTGGCTGATGTTTTGGGGGTGGCTGACTGATTGGGGGGTTTTACGGGGCTCACTGGAGGAGGGTAAAACCCGGGGGGGTGGTGACGGGGTGGGGGGCTGACTCCCTGAAGGTGACTGACAAAAGGGAGCGTGGCTGAATGAATGGAGGGGCCCCTTGCCCCCACGGGGGGGGGGTTTTGGACTCCCTAAAGGTGGCTGTTTCCCTATTGGTTTTTTTTTACCAATTGTTTTTCTTGAAAAAATAAACCCCCTTCATTATTAGAAGAGTCTTCTCTTCGAATACAGTTGTTTTTCCTTTTTGCAAAACAGTTCTTGAGGTTAACCCCCGGGGATTGGGAAAAACCCCTCCGTACTAAGGGGAAGAACCTTTTGGGGCCCTGACAGGATGGTGGACTGGACCCCCCTGGTTGATTTCCCAATGTTACCATAAAAAAAATTTTGTTTCCTGATGATGACGTACCTTTTAAAAAAAAGAAGAGTCTTTTGGGCCCCTAATCCGGAAGGTGGCCTGACTTATCGTTTCCCCTTCAGATGGGTCTTCTTGTCTTGATGGGAAAAGGTTTTGGACTGACTTTCTGACCTACCCTACCATTCCCGTTTAATTTTCCTTTTTGTTCTTTTGCCACGGGGGGCGGCCGTCTTTCCCCCCGGGGAAAAAAAATGTTCATCTCGAACGGTTTTTGAGTGGACGTTGGCCCCCCCATCGGGGGAAAACCCAGTGGTGTTGGGGTTTTCCCCCCTTTTTCCCCCCTCATCATCACCTGCAAAAACCCCATCCCCAAAAACAATTTAAAATTTTAGTGGAAAAAAACTATTTTTAAACGATAATAAAGAAAAAAAGCTTGCTTTTACAACTAAGGTTTTTTAAAAAAAAGGTTAAAAAATTGGGGTAGAAAAACTTTAAAAAAATTTTGCCCTTTTTTTTAAAAAAATATAACAAAAACTTTTTGTTGGGGATTTTTTTTAGACTTATTTTTAAAAAAAAAATTTTACTAAGTACTTCTAAAATTGTAAAAAGAAAAGTTTAAAAAAAAAAATTTTTTCCCCAAAATTTACCTAACTATAATAATTTTAAAAAAGGACATTTTAAAGGGGACTCAATTTTTTATTTTTTTAATTGACAAAAAATTTAAACGTTTTTAATTAAAAAACCCCCCAAAAAATTTTTAGGTTTTTTTGGTTTTGGGGGTGGGTCTCATACTCACATGATCAAAACAAAAAATTTTTTAAACCAAAAAAGTTTAAAAATTACTTTGAAAGTATGACTTTAAAAAAAAAAATTAAAAGGGTTTTAAAAAAGGGATAATTCCCCCCAAACATAAACCACTTTTTATTTTTCCCAAAAAAAATTTTTTTTTTCTGCAGAAATAAAAGGCTAATAAAATAAATGTTAAAAAAATTTTTTATTCAAAAAAAAAAAAATTTCCCCTTTTAAAATGGAAATTTAAAATTTTTTTTAAAAGGCCCTTTTGTTTACTCCACTCTTTCTCCCCGAAAAAAAAATTAAAATTTTCATATTTTTACCTATCAACCCAGTATATTCATAAAAACCCCCTTTAAAATTCCCCTTTAAATTTTTTTCTATAAAACCCCCTATTAAAACCCTTTTAAAAATAATCTTCACATCAAAGTATAAAATTTCCCATAAAAAGGCCAAAACCCCTTTTTAACCTTTTTCCTTTTTTTTTTCCCCAGGCTGGTGTTTTTTTTTTTTTCCCAAATTTTAAAAGGTATTAAAAAATGATTATTTTAGACAAGATCTGCAAAAAAAAAAGTCTAACCCCCCCTTTTTTTCCACCCAAAATTTTGGCTGCCTTTTTGGAAAAAAAAAGGTGAATTCAGTGCCCCGTAAGGAAAAAAAAATGAAATAAAATTTTGGTTTTTTTTGAAGTCCTTTTTCTTTTGCTTATTTTGGGGCAGAAAATTTTTTCTTTGCGATGCCCCATAAAGAAAAAAGAAACAATTATTTTTTTTTTAAAATTAAAATTTAACAAGTCTTTTTCTAAAAATTTAAAACCCCAAAGGTTTTGAAAGCCTTCTTCCCCCTTTTTTAACCCAAAACCTGTATTTTATTTTTAAAAATCAGTCAAGCTCTTTTCTCCAAAAAAAACTGGTTATAGCCCCGGTTGCGTGGTTTTTTGGGGAAAATTTAAAAATTTTAAGCCGGGAAAAACCCCAAAACATGCCCCCAAAAAGGGTTTTAAAAAAAAAAAATGGTCACAAAAAATTTTTTTAAATCTAAAAAGGTTCATTTTTTGTTTCATTTCAGACAAATCTTAACCCCCCCATGTTGGGGTTTCCTTTAAAACCCATGATTTTAAATTGACCCGGGGTCTTTGTTTTTCCTTTTTTAAGGGGGACAAATCAAAAATTTGATATGCTAGAGTGTTGGAAAAAAAAATTTCTTTGGATGTGTTTAACTCTTCATTAAAAATAGTGGGTTCCAATAAAAAAATAAAAAAAGGCTTTCTAGGTTTACAGGAGAAACATTATTTTGCGTTGTTTAAAAAACTCTTGTATATGTGAAAAACCTTTTCTTTTCCAAAATTTATATGCTATGGTAAAAAAAGTCTATCCTTAAGAAATTTTTAAATAAATTTTAAAATTTTTTTATTTATCAAAATAAAAGGTTCCCCATCTACCCCCAAATTAATCAATAAAATTTTTTTTCTTCTTAAAAACTCTTTTTGGAGCTAAACCGGGGAAAAAAATTTTTTTTAAAAATTTTTTTAGCCCTCTCACATCACTTTTGACCATTTTTCCCCCTTTTTCGAAGTTACTGATGGGGGTTTTTTTTGACATTTTTTTATTATAGCTTAAAAAACCCCCCATACCCCAACAATTTCCCCCCTGTAAGCTTACTGTGGGTATGAAATTACTTTAAGACCAGTCCTTTTTTTCAAACCCTAAATCCCTTTTAAAAAAAAAGAAAAAAATTTTTAATACTTAAGTGGGCCCAAAAATAAAAAGGGATTTATAATAAAATTTAAAAAATATTTTTATTTATATATTATATTTTCCCCCACATCTTAATTAAATTTTTAAAAAAATTAAAAAAAAAAAAAAATGAGGAAATTAGAAACAAAATTTTGGGGCCTTGTAGGGCGAGGAAAAAACCAAATTTTTTAAGGCACACAAAAAATTTTTTTATCATTTTACTCGTTAAAATTTTAATTCAAACATGATGATATAGCAAAAAATTTTAAAAAAAAAAAACATTGTTTCTTAATAGCTAAAAACAAGATACGGGGGAGAAAAAAATGATTTTTCCCCTTTCAAAAATTTTTAAAAAAAAAGGAAAGGTGTACCGTTAAAATGGAAAATTTTTTCCCCAGTCGAAAAAAAAATCCTGAAAGCTTTTTTCTTTATTTTAAAGGGGCCAATTTTATTTGCCCCCCCCAATTTAAAAAATTTTAAAAAAAACGTTAAAAACCAATTTGTTTAGTGTGTCGGGGAAAAGGGCCAAAACGATGGTTTTTGTTTTTTTGCCCCAGATCCAAAAAAAGTTGTGGGGGGGGGTTTTGTGACAAATATTTGGTTTTCCCCACAAACCCCCAACATCAAGAAATTTTTTGGGGTTGGGGTCCGGTGATTGCGATGGTATCCCCCCCAACGAACATGGGGGCACGGTAACCCCCCCACCCGGGGCTCCCAGAGATATGTTTGTTTGTTCTTTTTAAAACCAAAACCGGAAGTGAGGCGGACCCCCCTCCGGGGGGAAAATGAATTCTTTTTAAAAACTTTTCAAATAGGGGCATGGGGAAAATTTTAAAGGCATTTGGGGTAGGATTTTTGAGGTTTTTTTTTTTTTTTAAAAATAAGGGTGCGAAAAACCTTAATTTTAAAAAAAGAAACTTCACTTTGGGGGAATTTTTATGATTTTTGCGTACTGTTTTTTTAAAAATTGTTGGTTTTTTAAATACAGAAAATTGTCTTGTAGTAAAACTTAAAGGTAATGTAAAAACGAAAATTGTTTTTAGTAAAACTTTGGTAATTAAAAAAACGGGGCAATTTGTTTGGGTTTTGTAAAAACTTTGGTTTTTTTCAGAAACTTTTTGGGTTGATTTAATTTTTTAAAATTATTTTAATTAAATAAAGAAAAATTGTTTGTTTAGAAAAAACTTGATGGAAAAGTTTTACAAACACTTTTTTTGGGGTGTTAATAAAGTATGGTAATTTTAAATAAAAATAACATTGTCTGTGTAGGGGCACCTTAATGGTAATGAAAAAAACAGCAAAAAAAAGTATGTGTAGTAACAATTTTATGGTAATGAAAAAAAAGAAAAATTGCTTGTGGTTTAAAAAATTATGGAATTTTAAAACGGAAAAACTTGGGGTTTAGTTAGTCCCAAATTATGGTAATGTAAAAAAGGGGAAAATTGGGGCTGTTTTAAATAAAATTGTTTTGGGAATTTTAAATACGGGGGAAAAATGTCTGTGTAGTAAAAAATTTGGGGAATTTTAAACAAAGTAACATTGTCTTTTTTAGTAAAAATTTTTTGGTAATGTAAAATACAGACAACAATTCTGTGTAGTAAAAAAATGTGGTAAGGGAAAAAAAAGATAACATTGTCTGTTTAGTAACAACTTTGGTAATGAAAAACAGAAAAATTTTGGAGTAGTAAAAAACTTTTTGGTAATGTAAATACAGTCAATATTGTCAGGATGTAAAATTTTTTGGGGGAAAGTAAATAAAGTAAAAAATTGTATGTATTTTAAAAAACTTGTTTGGAAAAGAAATTTTAGACACAATTTTGTGATTTTGTAACAACTTTTAGTAAGAAATTTTAGTCAACATTGTCGGGGGGGTAACAATTTATGGAAAGTAAAAAAAGGGGGAACATTGTATGTGTTTTAAAAAACTTGATGGGAATTTAAAAAACGAAATTTTGGGGCTGTGTAGTAACAAGTTGATGGAAAAAAATCAGACAAAATTGTCTGGGTATTTAAAAATTGGGGGTAATCTAAATAAAGATAACATTGTCTGTTTAGTAACAACATGATGGTAATGTAAATACAGACAACATTGTTTGTGAAATAACAACTTATAGGCAATTGTAAATACAGACAGCATTGTTTATGTGTATTAACAACTGATGTTAATGTAAATACAGACAACATGTTTGTGTGTTAGTAACATCTAATTCTGACGTAAATACAAACAACATTTTTTGAGTTAGTAGTAACCTCATGGTAATGTAAATACAGACAAAATTTTGTGAGTAGTAACAATTTTGATGGGAATGTAAATACAGACAAACATTGTGTGTTTGTAGTAACAGCTTATGGTAATATAAATTATAGACAACATTGTTTGTGTGTAGTAACAACTAATGGTAACGTAAATACAAAGAACATTGTTTGAGTAGTAATAACGTCATGGTAATGTTATTACAGATAACATTGTTTGAGTTGTAACTACTTATGGCAATGTAAATACAGACAACACATTTGTGTAGTAAAAACTTATGGTAATGTAAATAAAAACAAAATTGTATGAATAGTAATAAACGTCATGGTATTGTAAATACAGACAACATTGTTTGTGTTATTTTATGCTATCGATGTGACTATAATATTATACACTTTCTTGCATAGCATGTTGTACATTCATATTTGTCGTATATGTAATTAGCTTTAGACATATCGGACACCGTAGTCTGTCTTAAAAAAACAAATTATTTTAATTACGTTTGAGTACTGCCACATTTAAGTGTTTATACGTCTATTTCATTTCTAATTATTTATTTGAGATAACAAAGTATCTCTTTACTCATTAATCTGGCAAACTTTTTTTAGTGGTGAAATCTTCCTAGGCAATAATCTTTGCATTTACTTCAAATAAACTAAATAAAATTTAATTGTACAATAAATAAAATATAAATAAATAGAAATAATTGTGTCTGTTTAAACTATTTTTGATTATACTATGTTCAGATAACATTGAATTTGTAACAACTTGATGTTCATATAAATCAGATAATATTATATGTGTAGCAACAATTTGATGTAGACAATCTAAATACCTTATGGATGCAAGTTTGTGACTTACCGTGGCGTAAATTTCGGCGAACCAGGCGTGCCCGGATACTGCGAAACGCTCCACGGACACGCCGGCCTAGCCCTCCGCAAAATCCACCGAAACATCCGTTGCTCATATTGGTTTAGTAATTAATTTATCTGAATTTCTTTCTCACAATCACAAATTGACATCTTTAATGGTGCTCCGTAAAGACACCACTAAGATTTATTAAATTGCTATGCGACGGCTATAATTGCAATAAACAATTGAATTTATAGAGAAAAGCAATCTGAGTATTTCTGGTGTAGAATGACATCGATATAAGTAATGAATACCCACAATATGGCATTGTGGGGGTATTACGTCATAGCTTACAATTATTTAATATGGAGAAAATTGAATTTTACACGTTAATACTTATGCATTTAGAACTAAATAAATTATATAAGGAATGTTTATGTAGTCATAAAAGCTAAAAATGTCCGAATATTATTTATTAACGAATATCCCTTCCCCTTTCTTCCCAGAGTTGTAGATCTGTGACCAAGGTGGTTTAACAATTTTGCTCACTAACCTGAAGGTCGCCTCTAATAGACGAGAATATGACTTGAGAAAAATTACCTAATGACTAATATTAATTATTCTAAGTAGTTTGGGGAAACTTCTGCTGGTGTAACCCCCCCTTTCATATGATTTGATAGGTTCAAATTACAATAAATAAAAGGTAGGTAAGTTACAAGAGAGTTTATTTTATTCTACAAACAACTAGCAGACATACAAGAGCGAGGCACTCTAGGAAAGTCGAGTGACTGGCCGATAAGGGCCGAAGTAAACAATAAATAAAGGGGCAAGACCCCAAGTCGTTAAGAGAAAACAGAATGATTAATACCAACGTAGTCATAACTAAATTGACCCTCGCAGAAGGCGACTAACCTAGCAGGAAAGTTAAATACAAGTAATATGTATAGGTCTACACGACCCGGCGATGCCGACACTATATTGACATAAGTATGAAGTTTTATAATAGACTGCCATTGTAAGGCGCGACAGAGAAAATGATTTACCTAAACCTAACCTGTTACAATAGATCCCAATCAAATTAGTCCAATCTAATTATTATTATTATAATGACCAACGTGCTGGGTGCACGGGCTCGCGCCCCCCGAGTTGAGTAACAATTTAAAAAAATTCACAATCGTAACAAATCTTAAACTTTTAGCAAGCAGAACAACTATGTTAAATAGAAATAATTAGCGCCCCAAGATGGCGACATGCTAAAGTTCCAACCCGTCCGTGAGGCGGACACAACGTTAAGTACAAAGAATAAGCTAGCGCATAAACCATAATGGCTGACAGGCAAATCCTGCAGTCTCAGAGAAATATAGCTATTAGTAATCATGAATTATATTTAAAGTTGAAATTTAAATTTTGAACAATTTAACCCAAACATAATTTAGAAAACGTCGAACAACGACCTACGTCTAAATCTAAGACAAGTGTCTCACCTAATCGAGTGCAGAGAAATGAGTGACATCACTACACAGTCCAGCCGTTATATACTGTACAAAGTCAATCACGTGTTCACAAACGGCGGGAATCACATTGGGACGAAGGGAGAGGGGTGTACGTTGCTTCGACAGAATTCTCGATTATTCTCGTGATAATTTCAAATCACGCGCCGGTGGATGAGTCTTGTTTCACTCGAACACAACCGTCGGCGCATACGGGTTAGCGCATCTTGACGTTCAATTGTCCGAGTCTTGCTCTAATCGGGCCTCGAGCCACGGGCGGTCAGTAAGCTGCGTTATGTTGAGTGGAGTTGAGTGTGCGTGTTTCATGAAGTCGAGATCCAGCCCAGTCAAAGGGGACCAGATCAGGTGAGCCAGATCGTCCATGTTTGCATTATGTCTGTGACAACGTCACAATGTCCCCCCTTGGACGGAGAAGAAGACGTCCTTAGCCTTTGGTGAAGACACGGGAGGCGCCTTCCTCGATGTTCACCGCTGACTAGAGGGTGGGTGGCGGCTCCGGTACCCTCCGAGGCCATGTTAGGTGGCCAGATGAAGGTTCGGGAGATGACGAATAACTGGACTCCAGGGGTCGACCTCTGCTTCACACGCTCACTCCAACACACCGTCATCCCGGGTTGACAGGGAGACAGCATATGCTCGTAAGGTGGCCCGCTTTAACCACCAGGGAAGCTTCATCGCCACGCCCAGCTGGGCGATCATTGACTGCCGATGAGTGTACAGGAACAAAGGAGGGGAAGGAAAGGGCAGGGCAGACAAGGGGGGGACGGAAGGCCGAATAGGTGAAGTCTCTGAGGACAAAAGTTTACACGTGAACACCACATCCAATTGTAAAGTTTATCAGTCAGCGCAGCCATCCTTGAAAGTTACTGTGGCAGTTTCGTAGCACTAACATTGTCTACCAGCACGAGTCACAGAGATACCCACAACTCTGTTTAGCGACGACTTTCCACGAATGAGGAAAGGTGGGTTTGCCGCTTCACACGCACTTAGAGGTAGTCCGGTCGGTGGGGCGAACGTTCTGCACCATGTACTTTGGACCCGACACACGCTTTATTATAAACAGTCCAACACAAGTTTCTGCCCAAAGTCATATCTAGGCCCTACAGTACTACAAATTTATCCTAACAATACCAGGGGGTGGTACCCCTTCCCTTATATAAATTATATATACAACAATATAGAATACCTAGAAACATGCACTTAAGAACGCAAAATTAAATCACAAAGGTACACTTAAGCAAACAGACGACATACAGCACGGGTCAATTGACTCATTTCCTGCAGCCTTTAGGTGGCTGACATGTGCTCTACGTGTCAAAGATGGGTCGGATACTTCTTTTAACAATACCGAAACAGGTGTAAGAAATCTTTCAATTGACCAGGGACCACTCCACTTATACGCCATCTTCGCCGAAGACTTGTCAGCAGCTGAGCTAAGAGGAAAACACTTGCACACAACAACGTCCCCAAGTTTAAATGGGACAGGGATACGCCCTCGGTTATAGGTGGCGGCAACCTTCCTTTGGGACTTCAGGAGGTTAGAAAAAGCTACCTCACATTTCTTTTCATAAGAACAATCACCTGCGTCATTAAGGAGTGGGTCAATATCCCAGTTAAACAATAATGGGTGGTTCAGGTCCCTATTGAGGAGGATAGAGGAAGGAGTGGCTTTGACTGACTCATGGAAAGCGGCGTTAAAAGCAATGTTCAAAACGTCTAAGTCCTGGTCCCAGTGGGCGTGATCCAGGTGGTGAAAGATCGTCAAGGCAACGTTTAGGTTACGATTAAACCTTTCTACATGGTTCGGCGATGGGTTGTACGGGCTAGTGGTAACGTGTCTTATCCCCCACGAAAAACACATATCTCCGAAAGCTTTAGAACGGAAACACGGTCCATTATCACTTACTATGACCCTTGGGGTCCCTAAAATCGCCCAAACACGCCTGCACAGAGCATTAACAGTCGTCCTTGCCTTCATGTTCCTAAGGGGGATGAGTATGACGAATTTAGAGAAGGCGTCCATGGCAACGAGTATAGAGGTGTTCCCTTGGGTAGAGCGGGTAAGGGGGCCGACGAAATCAACAAAAACTTTCTCCCGCGGTTGCTTAGCAACATCCGCGGAGTGAAACCCTATTTTAGAACTACGCGCCGGTTTGGCCAATTGACACGGCTCACATTTGCGCACCCAATCTCTAACGTCTCTAGGCATTAAGGGCCAAAAAAATTCCTTAGAAATCTTGCGTTCGGTCTTAAGGACACCGCAATGGCCGCCAAAAAGGGAGTCGTGGAAATATTTAAGTAACATAGGCCTAAGTTTCTCTGGCACAAAATATCTTATCCTACCCTTGACACGAACTACTAAGAGGTCTTTAAAAATCTCGTAGTTCCCAATCCTCTCTCCACGCTTGATCCTGTCAACGATCTGTCTGCAACACGGATCCATCAACTGATGGTCTTTGATTGAGATAAAGGATTCGGGAATCGTATGGATAACAAATAACGAGCCATCCTCCTTACATTCTCCTACAGGTTCCTTATCCTCACACATCCTAGACAAAGCGTCAGCGACAACATTAAGCTTCCCAGCAACGTGATGGGTAGTAAACTTAAACCTGGATAGCTTCCAAACCCACCGTCCAATTTTCCCTAGTTGTTTCGGGTGATTCCACATCCAGCTGAGGGCCATGTTGTCAGTGTACAACTCAAACTGGCGAAGCTCTAGATAGTCAGCGAACTTGTCGATGCCGAAGATACAGCTGAGACATTCCTTTTCATATATGCTATACTTTCTTTCGGCAGGGCTCAAAGTTCTGCTGGCGAAGGCTACAGGTCTACTTCCCTCGGAAGTCGTTTGAGAGGAGAACCGCTCCTAGCGCTACAGAGGAGGCATCAACATGTAGTTGGAAAGGCAGAGAAAAGTCAGGCATGCGTAGCACGGCTGGCGACACTAGGTGGCGCTTCAGCGCAACAAAAGCCTGCTGTTGGGCAGAACCCCAAATAAAGGTGGCACCCTTTTTTTTCAAGGAGTTAAGGGGGTTGGCTAAGTCAGAGAAGTTCGGGATGAACCTAGCGTAGTAGGCGCACATACCTAGAAACCGTAATACCCCTTTTATGTTTTTTGGGGCGGGAAAATCCAAGATAGGCTTAACCCGATCCGGGTCAACGAGCAGGTTACCCTCAGAAATGATATAGCCAAGGTATGGGATAGATCTCTTCGCCCATGTGACTTTCTCCGGGTTTACAGTCAACCCAGCCTCGCGCAGGCGCCTCAACACTACCTCAACATGACGCAAATGGTCATCAAAAGATTTGCTGTAAACGCAGATATCATCAAGGTAGTTAAACACGAATTTTTATTTCAGGTCCGCCAAAATATGGTCTAAGACTCTACTCAACGCTTGCCCCCCGCAACTTATCCCTAACGGCACTCGGTTGAATTCGTAGACTTGCCAGGGGGTGATAAACGCGGTAAATTTCTTAGACGACTCTGAGAGAGCACATTGCAGAAAGCTCGCATTAAGGTCAATCAAGCTGTAATATTTGGCTCCGCCAAGATGTTGGAAGGCGGACTCTATGCTAGGCATGGGGTATGGGTCGAACACTATTTTTTTATTAAGCTTTCTATAATCGACAATCAAGCGATGCCCATGACCTTTCCTGGGAATAATGAACGCAGGACTTGCGTATGGGGATTTGGAGGGACGAATAACCTCCTTTCGTTCCAAGTCCATGATAAGATTTCTAAATATCTCGAGTTTGGGGGGTGCACAGGAGTAGGGACCAGATCTAACAGGAATGTGGTCCTGCGCCACAATGTCGTACGGCAAAATGTCGCACTTGCCCCATCTGTCAGTGATGACGTCAGGGAATCGAGCTATCAAACGATCTATCGCTTCACGTTCCTCGACAATGGGGAACAACCTGCGAGGATGGTGCCCAACACAAAACGGAATAAACAAACTAGGTTCAAAACTAAAAGATATTCCTAAGCGTCTCAGGTCAAGTTTGACTCCAGTCTCGAACATGAAGTCAGTCCCTAGAATAACATCAAAGGGAAGTTCTGGCATAACAAAGAATGGACGTTTCCAGGCAAATCTTTCTATCTTAATAGAGAGCACTACTTTACAATCGACCAAGATAGTCTGCCCATTAGCCACGGCGTAAATCTTAGGACCTATCGACCTATAATCGATTTTTGTTTTACCCTCTAACTGGCGCAAGAACTCACGGCATATAAATGAGTGACTGGCTCAGTATCTAAAAGAGCAACACAATCATTTTGGGCTACCTGGATCTGAACTACAGGAGTAGGAGCATGTGGTTTAATACAAGTGGGCACGACCGGACCACGACTACGAGCGCGCCCTATAAGTTTCCCGATCTACACTGTCTCTGTACGTGACCCAGTCTTCTACACCGAAAACATCTCATGCGCGAGAGGTCGCGGGGCGCACGGTTGTCAGAACCCGAAGGCCTGAAGTTGTCCCTAGGAGTGTTAGCATCGCGATCGCCCGGTAGTACAGGCGCTAATGACAAGGCCGTATTCATAGGTTCGGGAGTTGAACCCGTGCGTCTGCGGTTTAATGCCGCCGGCGCATGCGCACTTAAATACTCCTGTTCGGCGAGCAGGGTGTTTTCAATCGAAGATGCTAGAGAGAAAAGTTCAAGTACCGTACAGGGCTTACATGTAAATACAAAATGTCGCCGGGTGAGGGGCGACACATTCTCAAGAATAATATCAACGATCTGACTTTCCCCAGACCACTATTGAGAACTTGAGCTGCCTCTGTGATAGATAAAACAAAATCTCTCAACGATTCGTGGGGATATTGAAACCTGTGAATAACTTCCTTACATAACCTTTCTCTAGCCCTACTGGGTAACAGCGCTTCTAAAATGAGGCCAGTAAGTGATCTCCAAGATAAACCATTTTGAATCCCACGGGAGAACAACTGGGTTAAAAAACCAGAAGTTTTGGCCAAACACAGAATCAAAAATTCACTATCACTCGCTAACTTTAGACAATATGCTCTGTTGATCTCAACCATAAATTTAAACAGAGTAGCGTGATCTTGACCGTCGCAAACAGGGGTCCGATTCAAAATCTCCATAAGTACTTTGTTCTGACATTTAACTAGTGAAGGGGGTGGAGGAGGAGCGGTAGGCGCTAAAGGGGGTGGATTCCCATCCTCAATCCTGTCCATGCCCGAGTCAGTCTCAGCCTCCCCAGTCCCGCTAATCTCCCCACATAGCTTAGATCTGAGCTCACCCACAGTAGCATTGGGAGGGAAGGAGACGCCCCTTGAAGTCAGCTCAGCTGTCAACTCGTCCCGGCTCAGGTGGTAGACAGCAGTCTTAGATGTGGTCAAGGTGGACATGGCAGTTGCAGGAGTGGTCTCCATGGTCACGGAGTCATGAAACATAAACAAACAAGAATCAGTACAATATCAATCATCCAACAATACTGCAGACAGGCGGACCCTATTTTCTCTCCTAACTATACCTAATATCCTATTAAGTGCCCCACTCAACTCTGTGAGAGCAGGTGGCGCAGCTTCTCTCTTGTAACCCCCCTTTCATATGATTTGATAGGTTCAAATTACAATAAATAAAAGGTAGGTAAGTTACAAGAGAGTTTATTTTATTCTACAAACAACTAGCAGACATACAAGAGCGAGGCACTCTAGGAAAGTCGAGTGACTGGCCGATAAGGGCCGAAGTAAACAATAAATAAAGGGGCAAGACCCCAAGTCGTTAAGAGAAAACAGAATGATTAATACCAACGTAGTCATAACTAAATTGACCCTCGCAGAAGGCGACTAACCTAGCAGGAAAGTTAAATACAAGTAATATGTATAGGTCTACACGACCCGGCGATGCCGACACTATATTGACATAAGTATGAAGTTTTATAATAGACTGCCATTGTAAGGCGCGACAGAGAAAATGATTTACCTAAACCTAACCTGTTACAATAGATCCCAATCAAATTAGTCCAATCTAATTATTATTATTATAATGACCAACGTGCTGGGTGCACGGGCTCGCGCCCCCCGAGTTGAGTAACAATTTAAAAAAATTCACAATCGTAACAAATCTTAAACTTTTAGCAAGCAGAACAACTATGTTAAATAGAAATAATTAGCGCCCCAAGATGGCGACATGCTAAAGTTCCAACCCGTCCGTGAGGCGGACACAACGTTAAGTACAAAGAAAAAGCTAGCGCATAAACCATAATGGCTGACAGGCAAATCCTGCAGTCTCAGAGAAATATAGCTATTAGTAATCATGAATTATATTTAAAGTTGAAATTTAAATTTTGAACAATTTAACCCAAACATAATTTAGAAAACGTCGAACAACGACCTACGTCTAAATCTAAGACAAGTGTCTCACCTAATCGAGTGCAGAGAAATGAGTGACATCACTACACAGTCCAGCCGTTATATACTGTACAAAGTCAATCACGTGTTCACAAACGGCGGGAATCACATTGGGACGAAGGGAGAGGGGTGTACGTTGCTTCGACAGAATTCTCGATTATTCTCGTGATAATTTCAAATCACGCGCCGGTGGATGAGTCTTGTTTCACTCGAACACAACCGTCGGCGCATACGGGTTAGCGCATCTTGACGTTCAATTGTCCGAGTCTTGCTCTAATCGGGCCTCGAGCCACGGGCGGTCAGTAAGCTGCGTTATGTTGAGTGGAGTTGAGTGTGCGTGTTTCATGAAGTCGAGATCCAGCCCAGTCAAAGGGGACCAGATCAGGTGAGCCAGATCGTCCATGTTTGCATTATGTCTGTGACAACGTCACACTGGGTACATTTGTAAGGAATTTGGTATGACCATCAAATTAAAGACAATGTACAGCTTAATCGACCCATCCCAACCAGCTCCGTCGTTGCATCCATGAAGTTATGGAACATTTACAAAAATAAAATAATAAAATGTACTTTTTAAAGTACTACCACAGCTTAGCTTTTGGAGAGCACGAAATAAACATACCTGTACAAAAATACACTTAGCACTAATAAAACTTTGGCATCAAAAAAAGTTCAAAATTCTAAAGTGGTACAACATCATTAACCTGGAGTCACCACTTTGATATGGTCATTACTCCAAACGGGTCCGGGTACAAAACTTTTATTTTTTGTACAAAATGGTACTAAAAGTACAAAACTTTGGCATAAAAAAGAGTTCAAAATTGAAAAGTGGTACTACAGGTTAATGGACGTGTCATATCCCCTTGAGGAGCAGCTTAGCGGTTGGTTGATACCTTTAGCTATCCTGGTCATGGCACCAACTACACTTACTTTCCTGGGTAGATCCGAGAGTTTTCTTTAACAAATTCAGGAGGAAATACATGTTACAAGTACCAAAAAAAAAAAATTAAGTCTATCCTGAAAAGGACCAAGCCCACCATTTAAGTTTTTTGTTGTAGTCAGTCGTATCTCCAAAAAGGTATCCGAACACACGCTTACACTCAAGTGAAAAAAAAATTATTATATTTTGGCAAATGTAGTAAAAACCAAAAAATAAAACATCAAATAAAGTCCTTTTTCCAGCTTTACTTCGGTCTGCACCTTCTTAACAGGCAATAATAGTTTATAATATGTGTAGATCACCTTGGATGGCGATGGACTCAAAAACAGCATATCCTCTCACCTCCATCACTTAAAAACCCAATGTCCTCTCCGGAATCCTCCCGCCTAGGCCCTTTTTCTGACCGTCTTCCCCAAATTACCCAAAAGTTGCCCAAAAGGGCGGTAATATACTCGTAAAAAAAATCCTAACTCCTAAACTAGCCTTTTAATACCAAGTACAACATTAGGGAAAACGCTTAAAATTAACAATAACAAACTTATGATTACTAAAACAATTACAAAACAATTATAGCCTTCCTCCACGACAAAAAGTACTCGCCAGAATATAATAATAAATTAAAAAACATTCATCTTCCTTCTCATTCTACCATCGCATGGCAGACATGTCCACTTAGCAACACGCTCGTGTGGCGGGATTTCGAACTACTTATCTTATCAAGATGGATCCCCGAGAGGAAATGTATAATAAATAAAGAATTAAACGATATAAATTGGACTGTATAAATATTAGATAAGTAATAAAATAATGCACAGTTTAGTGTAATTATAAATCCAAGATTTTTTTTTTTTTTTTCAAAAATGTAAGCTACCAGGGAACCACCTTAAATAGTTAATATCCCAGGGTAACAGCAACTAAAACGAACTTGCTGCCAAGGAGGCCATTACTAACACCCCACAAAATGCATATAAAAAAAAAGAAGATACAAAAAAAACCAATTAATAATATTATTTTTTAAAGATGGTAAGAATACTAATAGTAATAATAAAACTAGGGGATTATTAAAAATATCACAGGGGTGAGGCCAGCGGATTGTGTAAAAAAAAGATATTGCTCTAAACTGCCCAAATATAAGGCCATATAAATAGTCAGTTTGCGCTTTTATTAATGTAGGACAATCCCCTAAAATTCTCGCATGATATAATTTTTTGAAGTGGGTTTGTGCCCATTTCTCCATACGGATATATCTTAAGTTCACACTCTATCGAAGAGATAGAAGTATTTTTCACCGTTATTAATTAAATAGGTGAATCGTCATTCTGAAATGTGTTGGTGAGATAAATTCTTTCACTTTAATAAGGGGGGCCTCTACGCCCCGGGCACAACATATTTAAAAATTATGAAGATATGATTTCTTAGTTAAATTGTCTGGTTTGGAAATACATCAAATATAAAAGTCTTTTTGAGAAAATCTAAATGTAGTGGGTGGGGTTTGAGGGGGGGTTTTATCTTCTCGCGTCTACAACTCATCCTAAAAATGAAGTGGTAGGGATTTCTTTGCTAAAATCATTTAGGATGGACACACTTTCAATATAAAAGTGGAGTCTAAGAAAATTTGACTTTTAGAGGGCTTTGTCCCCCAGGTGCAATTACTAAAAAAAAAAAAAAAAAATGATGGAAATGGGATTTATTTGATAAAATTGTTTGGGATGAACACACTTCCAAAGGATAATTGTTTTATGGAATAATTATAATTTGGGGGTTTAATACCCCCCAGTCACAACTTTTCAGCTAAAAATTGATTGATATTTAATGTATTTGCTAGCATTCTAATGGTTGGACACACCTTAGATATAAGAGTTATTTGAATTTATTACGATGGTAAACACTGACACTCTGGCGGTGAGGCCCTTGAAACTTCACCAGAAAATATCTACTATTTAAAGCCATTTTATATCTTCACTGAAACTAAATAAAGCACCTAATAAGCAAAGAAAAAATGTTAAATTGAATTATTATTGAATAAAAGAGCCAAGTTTTATGTACTATCTTTGGAGTATAAGAAGAAGGGGGAGCTGAATTGTATCCATTCGAATGGTACCCATTCAGACATTTCTTAAACAAGCACCACAAATAAAAAGTCTGATTTGTATCCATTACCATATAACCCGCAAAATCCTGAATGGGTACCATTCGAATGGTAGCCATTCAGACAGTTTAAAAATAAACAACTTAAACAAAAATCCTGATTTGTATCCACTGTAATTATTTGCATTGTATCCACAAAATCCTGAATTGTATCCATTCTGAATGGTAGCCATTCAGACATGTTCTTAAATACGCATTACAAATAAAAAGTCTGATTTGTATCAATTTTCATAATGTCCACAAAATCCTGAATTGTATCCATTCTGAATGGTAGCCATTCAGACATTTTTTTTAACGAGCACCACAAATAAAAAATCTTAATTGTATCCACTAGAAATATTTGCATTATACCCACAGAATCCTGAATTGTATCCATTTAATTGCGGTACCACTTGTCTGATAGATGGAAGCAGAAGAAACTTGCCTTAACTCATTTCATGATCACTAGAGAGCAGCACTTATTCTTAACTCATTTTGTGTTTACTAGAGATAAAGAGCAGCACAATCACTATTTTAATATATATAAAAAAAGAGAAATACTTATTGATGTTTCTTTTAAAAGAATAATAAAAGGGTACTTTACAAATAATTGTAGTTTCTTTATTAAAATTGACTGGCTTCCTTAAACAACAACATTTCAAACTACTAATTTATGCTCTAAGAAATGAAGACGTAGGGTTATATTATTTTAACAATCTGTGTTTAAAGGTGGGAAATTGAACATTTAATTTAATGTTGGGTGCCAACAAATATTATGTTCCTGGCTGTGAAGATAATACATCTCGTTATCGGTTTCTCGTATATGCACTGAAAGTAATTTTATTGTTTCTTGTCGAATGGATGAGTACAAGAGGCTGAAGATTATTTGGCTAATTTACGTTTACATATCAGGTAAGATTTCCTAGTAAGTTTCTAAGTTTTAAGATTTACATTATCGGTACCGACATTAACTCGGGGAGGGGGGCTATACACATTAATCCTATAAGAAAAATATGTAGCCATTAATATACTATTTTTGGTTAAGTTTATGAATAATTAATCAAAATTTTTGTGTTGCAATTGATAACTTTTCTCTAAATGTATTAATCTATCTAAAATTGTATTGTAATTTAATTTTCATAGACTTGTTAGTTGGTTGATTAGTTTATTTATAAACAATTAAAAAGGTTATATTTATCAAATAAATTTATCAGATTCACTTCACTGGGCCTATTTGTTATGTTTGTTCACAATGAACACCTTAAATGTTTTGTAGTTAATGATTATATTTGTGTTATTGTTTGGTACAGTTCAACCTTCATCTAAAATTTTAGTTTAATTTATTCATACTAAGTACCTTATTTGTTATTTCCCATTAAAATATTTGATTTAATGATGCATTGCTTGTTAGATAAAGTATTAAAACTAATCTGGATTATATTTAATGATATTAACTTAATAAAGGCCTTGTAGTGTAAATTAAGAGAAAGGGAGGAAGCTGCGTAATTTTAAAACGACCTCCCACTTACCTCCCATTCAAATATCTAGGAACGCCAGTTATTAGGAATGAGTACTTTTAATTTAAATATATTTAGATACACTTTTTATCTTTCTTATTAACCTCATATTCTCAAATATTGCCAAAATTTGAGCATAAACCAATTCAGATGTATTTTTATCTTTTGTAGAATAAAGTATATTTGTAACTGCTAACAACAAATATTAAACAAGTTCTAAACACATGTGGACAGAAAATGTCATGACTACTGGCTTCAAATTGGATTGCTGGAATACTTTTTTGACCACACGGCTACTAAATCTTGAGATGATCCAAATTTGAACAGGCACTATAACCTGTCCAATACTATTGAGTATGTAACGTGACAAAAAATATGAATAAGTGGATTATTTACTCTTCATGAAGGCCAAAAATTAAGAAGAGAAAATTTAAAGTTCTTTATTTTGTAAATAGATTAAATTAATATTAAAAAATAGACAGAAATATACCTAATGAGCATAAATAAACACCTCAGTATTCTGTGTGACATAAACAAAAAAAAGTTCTTGAGAAGGCAACCTGCTAATATTTATTTAATTTAGTATAGTCATAAATTCCAGAAAAAGTAGATAAATGTAAACAATCATATGAGCAAACCTGTAAACGAATTTTCAGATTGTAGAGTAACCTGATTATAATTTCAAAAACCAATATTTACAAACATTAAGTTATAATCAACAAAGGTAAGACACTTTACATTTAATACTACCAGAATGAGGTTTAGTATATTTACAATAATCTTTACAGGAAACTACAATCAAAAGAGGGGAAAATTCCTCAAAGATGTTAATATTACTACTCGACTCATCAAAATTTATAACTTGGGAACCCATCTGATTTATATAATCACATTTCAAAGGGATAGTTTCAAAGAAAAAAATAATTTAGATCTCAATTTAGCAAAAGGCTAGTTTAGGTTACAAAAGATAAAATCAAAAAGTAAAATAATTATTTTAGATGAAAAGTGGAGAAATGACTGTAGCAATTATTGCTCCAATTCAACAGAATGGGGCCAGTCAAGCATAAACACCACTTACCCAATATCACCGACCTGGCTAAGCACTTCGCGCAACAAACATCCGACCACATAAACCACACGCAAGCAACTGCCAACATTGAGTCTAGTGCCGCATCTCACCGCTAGAGACCACCACCACCACTACCATGATCAATCCACCCAACTTCAAAGAAATGAAAAGACGAGAAGGAGATGGTAACTGCCAGGCTTTGGCAGAATAATATAGAATGTTCTTCAGCAAGCGCGCTCCCTTACCCTGTGCCTCTCTTGTTCGATGAGTGTGCGCAAAATAAAAGACCATCCGTCGAGGAAGACGTCACTCTTGGACGTGGCTGGGACCATGTAGGACTAAGCGTCAGCGTAACGGACATATTAAGATAATGTAAGAATACATTCTTTTGCGGCTTAAATGTAAATTATTGGAACTAGTCAAAATGTTTTTAGATCTTTTTCTATCAAATTTAATTATAAATTACTTGCATAAACCTTCGTCTTGGATTTACTTTAAAATGAGAGTATCGTTAAGTCCGAAATTTTCTGTATTTATTGATATTAGGCATTATGCGCGAACTTTATACTTAACAAATTAACTTTATTTGTTTCTCTGCAGTATTTTGGGTGATATTAAAATAGGAGTGTTGTTAGATCAGAACTTTTCAATATTATCCATAATGCTTGAAAGTCATACATTTCAAAATTAACTTTATTTCGTCTCAATTGCAAATGTATTTTGCATTTTGGTTTGGCAAACATTAAGGTGGAGAAGTGTTAGAAATATGATGCCGAGATTTTCAGTTTTAGTAGAATGTAGTATTGTATATATCGACTTAACTTTATATTTTTTACTAGTTTCTCGATTGTAACTTTTATGATAGCGTTGTTAATATCTTTTGTGTCAAAATAGTAACGAAAACTTAAAAAAGGAGTAAAGTTAGGAAATATCCTTGATATTTATAATTGTACTATTATTCTGGTTTATGACATATGAGAAGGTTATTTTGAGTTCTGCAAGTAGGTTGTTAGCGTACATGTTAAATGGTAGTGACTTTAGGTATATTTGATGGAACTAAAACTTTTATTAACATGTTGCATTTTTGCAACAGGTACAAAAATGTGTTAGTTAGGAGAGATCATCTACTGTATTAAATATGATCATATTCAAGTCTATTAATGTTATACATCAATATTTATATGTACTTAATATTTTTAGGGTATATAATAATAAATAACGTAATGATTGGAAGGAAAAGAGTAAATTTTTATGGAACATCGTTTTTATTGGATAGTATTTATTTATGTTGATAATGCTTGGTCACTCACGACTATTATATATACAAAGAACTATTGAATGCTCTTCATATCATATGCTTGTTATTTAATAAAGTTTGGCATAAATGAAATCTAAAAGATTTTAAGACTTGAAATTATTATATAGCATAGTTACGCCATATTATCCCTATGTCTAAAAAAGCGCAATGTCCAAAACTCCTTGATTAGTCTTCGACCTTTTTATATATTAATATGTTATGCAACCGGTGAAGGTGGACCGTAGTTTCCCGTTACTCAAAAGAGTGAGCTGCGTGCACTGGGGACATGTTAAGTGTCCAGCACTTTATAACTCACAATTTTAGGATATTCAGTCTACGCGCTCCTCTTTATTTTATTTTATTTTTCTTTAACTGTAGGTTTTGTTTATATTTATGTATTGAATCCCTCTATGTTTAGAGCTTGGATTACATGACTGGAATCTAAATAGTAGAGTTTGAAGTTAACTTTAATTTTGAAACCAAAGGAATAAACAAAACAATAAGTTTACGTCAAATAAAAGTAGTCAAAGCTGCCATTAAAAAAAACTTATGTTTTTCAAGTCTAAGACACCCTTTCCAAAGTTTCGCCTAGTGTGTGTCTGCCAGTCCAAACATCATATTTCATAGCAAATCACTTCCAAACGGGTGACTTTGGGGCGAGCTAATCACAGTTTTTAACCCTTTTAATGTCACGAGCCAAACTGCTTGGCTCCGCCTAATTTTGCTATAAGTAACACAATCTGATCTGATGTGATCGGCTCTGACTATTACCGTGAAAGGTGCCCGAGCCGATAAGGTTGTCTCTCTAGATTTTCGCTGGTTCTCGATTTAACTGATCGATAGTGCAGTAGTGTATCACTGGAAAAAAAACATTTCCCTCTATTATTTTATATTGAGTTGGTAAAAAAGATCAACGGTAAATAATTGTTATTGTAACTTGGAGTTACTACATTTACAATGGTGGACGGCCACATATTCAAGGCGCTAAGTGCAATTCCGGTTTACATAAGAGCTGAATGGAAAAATATAAGTGTGTCTCAGATTCATACTGATGTAAATAATTTTCAAATGTATGGTATTAATTATTCTGAGTTTAGTAACAAATCTTACTTAGATACCTTATTATCATTAAGGCCTAAACATGTGGATTAAAATAAAAAATAAATAGGTAATTTCATAAATAAAGGTTTGGTGAATTTTCTTGCAAACCCTTATAAAAATGAGAAAATAGCTGTGTCATTCTTCGCACACAAAACCCAACAGGCCTCGGGCACTCTTTGCATGTGAATTCTAGAATAGGGGTGGCACTAAAACGCCTAAAACCAGAGGGATATCCATTCACTGCCCACTGCCAACACAACTATCCACTGTCGGTGCAATGAGGAGTGATAGTTCGTTCTTCTTACACACAACTCTCATGAATGTTTTAGGCCTATAGGCCGCAGGCCCTCCTCCATACCCCTAGCGCATCAAGCCTAATGCTTTTGGCTGCTAGTCCTGCTTGTCATCATCATGAGTGAGGAACTTCTAACCCTACGTTTTCATCTTTTAATCTTCTACTTTTCTTAACCCTCTTTCAAGATCATAAGATCATAAGATGCGTTAGGTCTGAAAGCACCTTTCTGGTTGTCTCCTCTAAATCGCTTTTATCGCTGTCAACACTGTGTGCGTCCTCTTCTTCATTTTCTTTGTCGTCATCAGTTTCAATTTCAAGGTATTAAGGGTACATATGTCTTTCGAACCAATGAATCCTTTAATTCCCATTACATAAACACAATCCGTGTTTTAAACGATTAATACCTTGGTGTGAGTTTTGCCGATTAGTTTTCTTTCATAACAGTGACACAGCATTGCGTCTTTTTAACTTTTCATGAATACCAGCCCTTGACGGAGGATGTAGAGTAGGACCAAAGCTTTGTATCTTCTTTAAGAGTCGTTCTTGTTTGGGAGCACATTTTATTTTGAATATACTGTATCTGGTGTTACTGACATGCAAAAACATTGTCCATACAGGTAACAAAGAGATTGCTCGGTGCCAATGAATAAGTCTTTTTCAAGACCCACTATATCTCCTTAACTGGCTTAAAAGTCTCATATGCTGCATTATTAGACATTATCCCGATAGGTTTAACCTTTCCTTGTCTTGGGAAAGCCGTTGTAAAATCTGATCCAGTAAATGTGTGGAGGCCAGGTAAAGCAGTAGCCATACCATCACCAAGTTCTTCTGCAACATTTGTAATGTATATAAACCGTGTTTACTTCTTGATGATGAAACTTTGGTTCGGTTAATTGTCTGCAGATCATGACATTGTTTAGCGCACTATATTGATAGAATGTGTCTTCAGTACCAGTATATAGTAATCTATCACCCAGAGGACATACATATTTATCCCTTTCCCATTCATTGCAAATGAAAGCAAAGAGGGAGGACTTACTTAAATTAACTTTTCCTCAAGGACACTTGAGGTTTGTTCACAGTTTTATGTTCCGGTCCCATCACGTTTATGTCACCCGAGAATGATGTTCCACAACGATGGCCATGTTCAATATCCTTTATGCTTGGAGTCTCATACACAACGCAAACCAAGTGAACTTCTTTGTTGGATGTGCTGCAAATGTTTTCCAGTAGTTTTTATGCAACACCTGCATATTTTTGGGGAAATGTCAAGCAATGTACGATAAACGTTGCATCATATATGGCAGCATAAACTTCCGGAGGATTCTCTTTACTTGATGTTTGATACTCTTTTAATTCGTGCATCAGTCTGACCTTATCCATTTTATTCATCAACCCTCCAATTTGACCCAAAGACGGGGGTACTCGTGTGAGTACAAGTTCAATCCCTATTTCAACGTCCTATTTATGAACTGCTTCAAGGTACAGCTGTCTCCCGAAGAGATATCGTGTGCTCTTCATGACCTCTAATGTTTGATATTTGGCAGGGTTTTGGGCTGAAATGCTAGCACAGTTTTCAACAATGTCCCTGGTTGTCAGCTTTTCAACACTTTTAGATCCACAGCACACATACCTTTTAATTTTTCAAAATCAGCTTATCTTTCTGCCTCTAAGCTAATAATCTTAAACTCCTATAAGGTTTTAGAAAAACATTGATTATAATGCTTTAGAATAGTCTAAGCTCTAGTGATTCAAAAAAACCAAATCATTATAATTATATATTTGTTGTTTTGATTTTCTTGTTTTTAGTGGCATCGAGTGGTACGTATGTAATGGTAAAAACACCCATTTTTGAAGTTGAACATTGAAAATGGTAACAAATTACAAGTTATATAAAACTTTAACAGAGTAAGCTTTTGTTTCATTAAATTATCTTTAAAAAACTCTCTAGGATTAACAAGTGAGACGGACACATATATACATACAAAAACTTAGTGGTATAGATTTTGATTTTGCAACAGTTTTGATCATATGTCATCAACCAATAACTAGTTAATATAATATTCACCATCAAGATGACCCTCGTTAAACTTCCTAGTGTAAATTAGCTCTTTCAACATTTATTTATTTATTTCCCTACATTCATTATTGTATTGGAAAACAAAGGATGTTTCTTGGAATGAGCTGAGTAAGGGGGTTCAATAGAAGGAAACAAACATTTTTTGCTATCATCTGTAAGATATTACTGGAGGAATCAACAAGATAAATTGGCAGAGTAAATGAAACTTTGTGGCTTATATATGTAGGCTTACTACCCTGCCCTCACCCATTCTTTTAACACACCTACTTACTGAAAATATTATTTTGTAACTATTAAAATTTCGAAATCATGCACAAAATTTTAACACCATTGGTAGCTAATTCAAGGTTGTGACTCGCTTCAGTGTAAGTTTGGTATAACGCACTACTAAGATGGTAGACTAAAACACCGATAAAGTGGAGATCGAGGTTCTAATATCGGTGTAGGTGTATTCAAGGTGTTTTTTTCACCACAAATGCTGGCACACATTGGATAAATGTAACCAACATAATACCCGAAACTATTAGCGTAATTAATATATAGAGTAAACATCTAATCCAAAGAGTCATAAGACCGAGTGCTAAAATAAAATTAATCCAACTTGTTTTTAATCATTCTACTTTGATCCTTATTTATTTCGAAAAGATACTTGTTTATTCCAAATTGTTATATCATTTTTATTCTTACTGGATCTCCCTTATTTACTCAGACTCCTTCTTCCTTCATAATTTCCATTCATTTATTCTTATTTATACTAAATTTTTGTCTTTGTTTATTCCCACTGGTTCTTCAAAATGTTCTTCCTTATTATTCCCATTCATTTCTCCTTTTGTATCCAGAACTTTTTGTCTTTATTTATCTTCGTTGCGTTGGTTCTTGATTAATTTCGTGTAGTTCCTTATTCATACCGACTCATTCCTTATTGTTTCTTGTGTGATCCTGGTTTGTCTTTCCTTCCATCTGGTTTTCATTCAATTTCTATTAAATCCTACTTCATGCCGACTTTTCCTAGTTAATTTAATCTTCTTCTTTATTTACTATAAATAGTTACATATATATTATGACACATTCATACTTTATTCCAACATAATCATTGTTTATTCTGAACATTTCCTTAATTATTTTGAAACATTCTGGCATAGTTTTTCCGACAAGTTCTTAAATATCTATTGTGACTCTTTTCTAATTTATTTCGACTTGTTGCTAGCTTGTTGTGACTCGTTCCTAATTTATTTCGACTTGTTGCTAGTTTGTTGTGACTCGTTCCTAATTTATTTTGACTTGTTTCTAGCTTGTTGTGACTCGTTCCTAATTTATTTCGACTTGTTGCTAGCTTGTTGTGACTCGTTTCTAATTTATTTCGACTTGTTGCTAGTTTGATTTGACTCGTACCTCATTTATTTTGACTTGTTTCTAGCTTGTTGTGACTCGTTCCTAATTTATTTTGACTTGTTTCTAGCTTGTTGTGACTCGTTCCAAATTTATTTCGACTTGTTGCTAGCTTGTTGTGACTCGTTTCTAATTTATTTCGACTTGTTGCTAGTTTGAATTGACTCGTACCTAATTTATTTTGACTTGTTTCTAGCTAGTTGTGACTCGTTTCTAATTTATTTCGACTTGTTGCTAGTTTGAATTGACTCGTACCTAATTTATTTTGAATTGTTCCTAGCTTGTTTTGACTCTTTCCCAATTTATTTAAATTCGTTAATAACTTATTTCCACTCGATCCCTAGCCATTTGTAACTGTTCCTTTCTCTAGCCAACCTTTTATTTATTATTTATTCTGATTTGTTGCTAATTTATTCTTACACATTTCATAATCATTTTAAAGACTTTTTTATTTTATTTTACAAAGTATCCCTTATTTAATCCTATCGTTCTTTTTTTATAATTTTATCATAGATTCCAATATGTTCTGGATTTATGTAAAGTATTTTATTACTTATTTTTACTCATTCATTATTTATTCCTACTCGTTACACTTTGTATGACCTTACACTCGCCTTATTTATTCAGACATATATCTTATGTATTCTGACATGTTTTTTTATTATTTATGCCAACTCATAACTCCTTATTTTTATAATTTATTCCATTTCACTTTAATCCGTTCCTTTTTAATCTCAATGGTTTTTTCAACACCTTCTTTCTTATTTATAAAATGAAAACTGGTTTCTTACCGATTCGGAATTGGACATCATTATTTTTTCATCTTGTTCCTTATTTATGACAAATATTTCCTAATTTATTCTGATTCACTACTCTGAACTATTCAGACTTGACCTTTATTTATTTCGACTAAAAGAAAAACTCATTTAGTAGAAAGTACAAGTGATGGGATTAAATCTCGACATTGTTACCAAAGATCTGGTCGTTCAAGAAAATTAAGTCTCTCTAAAATTAGAATATTTTTACAATAGTTATGAAATAAGTCATCTTATGCAAGGCAATAAAGATTTCATGTCTTTAAAAAAAAGGTGATTAATATCGTGAACCTTTGCAAAAAAAAAAAAAAAGATTAATATTATGAAATATAAACAAAATATATATTTTTTATAAAAATAAATATTCCGCAGAAATTATAGGGTTTCAAAATGTGCAGATCTTCGACCTAAAAATTATAGTCCAGTTGGAGGAAGTAGTACACATTCTGTTTGTCTCTGTACAATACATCAAACTGTAACATTAAAAAACTAGTGGAGCACTTTTAAAAAACATAGTATTAGATGACGACAAATCACGTCTAGCTAAAATTATGTGAGTTGTGCCGAAATGTTACCTCAATGAGTATAATTCTTGCCCTGAACAGAATAAATAAATGAGAAGTGAAAAAATGGAAGAACAATTGATTTAGGATATTGCATATAAATAATGGGTATCTGTTGTCAACTGGGTTTAGAGACATTTAAGAAACATATGACGATCAAATCATGACACTACTTTAATGATCTTATTGGAGCCAATCAAAACCAGCATCAATTCATTTCTTTTAATTTACAAATTAAGAACATTGTAATCAGTATAAGTTACTTAAGAAACGTTTCCTTGAGACAAAACCTATTCCTGGCACACAAATCTACATTGTTTTGTGCCTGTATCAAAAAACTGTTTGAAGGAGCAATACTAGCATTGCTCACTCCCGACAGACCTGTATCGTCTATTGTTCCCACCAAGACCAGAACATCTTCCTGTTTCTGTCAAATAAATGTTAATCAAAGTGGAACCAATACCACCCTGCCCAACGGGTAAATAGAATTTGCAATTAATGCTTTGAAATTATTAGTATTCAAATTTATTATTACACAGGAATATAACGAGTTATTGTTTTAGTATATATAATGTTTTTAATCTATATCTTGTTGTAGGATGGATGGGTGGATTAAAATATTATATATATATATATATATATATATATATATATATATATACTATTGTATTAAATCGTAGCATGTTAAATACCATGTAAAAGAAAAAAATATAAATTTTTGTGGGTTTTTATACAAAATTCTTTATTTGTAACTAAAATCTAGGCCATTGGGCACAAATTCATACTGGTGAGTTTGTGATTAGAAGCTTTGTCAAGGTGTTTTTTGGTTACCACAATTTTATTTAAAATAAATTTGAATGTGATCCCATCGAGATCCCAAAATGAATTTAGGCATGCACACCATTAAGAAATTTGTGAACAAGTGTATTTGCTTCAATATTTTAAGATATAATTTTTTCGAAAAATTGAAATTAAAATTCTATCATGGTGACCCTGAACTTTTAAAAAACCTTTATGTGGTCATGTAATATATAATTTTAAGCCCAAAGGAAAACCTTCAAATTGGTTTCCATCCCATACCCAAATTATTTCCAAATGAAGAAGATTGATTAAACATGATGGTCGATAACCCTTAAAAATGCAATTTTTCTTTAAACTAGGAAAATTTTCAACACAGAAACTAATTAAGGTGATTCGTCCAACAAGCTTCTCCTAGAATGAATAGGCTATAACATTTTGACAGGGAATTTTTAACATGGTTGAAGGGGGGTGTTGTGTTGTGAAGAGGGGATGGGCAGTTGGAGTGGGAAATTAAGCTGGGATTGCCAGCTCTTTGTTCACAACAGTGTTGTCATAGCACTACCTCTTTTTTCCGCTAATTTAGAACATGAATGGTTACTGCATGACTCACCCGGGAGTTGTGGTCTTGAGTTTGAATCCCGGCTACTAAGATTAAAAGAATATTAATAATTTAAAATATTTAACTTAATACACACGTTGAAAAGTATTTATTGTACTGAATACTATTAGGCCTATATTTACAAAATGTGTTCTTAGAAAAAAAATGTATTACTAGGCAATTTAATTAAATAATTTGAGTGGTGAAAGCTTTAAGTTATTTTATTATTCTCTTAGCACCGAGTCATACTAACCGTTCGCGGTATACTCACTAGTACTAATTACGCTAATTAGTTAGGGATTAAGAAAGCTGAATTTAGAGGAAGTTCACTCGCATTTGCGTAAAGAGAGTGTGGGAAACAATTTATAATAAAACTACCCTCTGTATACCCGACAGAGATCAAACCCCGAACTCGCTGTCTTTAACGCTCTAGTCTACGACGAGAATGACGCATTAGATGTCATACTAGCACCGGAGCAGGTTTTAGAGTTATTTAAAAGTAATACTTTTCGTTGTTATTATAATAATAGTTAACAGAGCTCATGATGGGCACCTTACAAACCGGCCGGAAAGCTGTAAAAATGTTGGAATGCCACGTAGGTCAAATGACCTACAAGATTAGGACCAACTGGTCGACAAGCTTATGCATAAGAAGGCAACGTGATCGATAGCTTACTGGTTGACCAAATAAATACAAATATTTCAAAGCTTGAGTGTGTCATGTGATCGACACGTTTAGGACCATGTGATAACATATACAACTGTTTGACATGAGAGGACCTGTTGGTATACAAAAGTCGAGATGGATTCAATGAAACAATTGACCAACAAGTCAATACATTTGCAAACAACGTGTTCGACAACAAAATCTTGAACGGAAAATAACAAGTATCTATGAAATATTATTTTTTAACCAAATTTATAGCTCTAATAAATACCCACATTTGTGGTCACAAGGTCCAATGCGTCATTCGCATTCCTTGTTCTGCGTATAGCTCAAACGGGGAGTGAAAAGCTAAGGAAAAAAAATGCCATTTTTTTTAGCACGCGTCTTACTACCCGTTCGGTTATACACTAATTTTGTGGATTAAAATCATCATTAGTAAGGTATCAATTTTCTAAGTTGGTCTTTTGTGTTAACCAGGTGTCGGTCAATCACTTTGTCCGTATATGCATGAGTTTAACCAGTTGGTACAAGTCATGATTTACTTGTGTAGCCAGGCCCCGCGACATCAAGCAATAGTAGATTGTGAACCAGTGGTAACAAGGCCCCGGGATATAAAACAATAGAATATCATGAACCAGTGGTAACAAGGCCCCGGGACATCAAATAATGGAATATTATGAACCACTAGTAGCAAGGGCCCGGAATATAAAACAATAGAATATTATGAACCATTTGTAACAAGGCTCCGGGACATCAAACAATGGAGTATTATAAACCACTAGTAGCAAGGGCCCGGAATATAAAACAATAGAATATTATGAACCATTTGTAACAAGGCTCCGGGACATCAAACAATGGAGTATTATAAACCACTAGTAGCAAGAGCCCGGAATATAAAACAATAGAATATTATGAACCATTTGTAACAAGGCTCCGGGACATCAAACAATGGAATATTATAAACCACTGGTAACCAGGCCCCGGAACAACAAACAACAGTGGGTTCCGAGTTGAAGCTGTAATTTAAACTAAGATTCTTAGTGGATAAGTTAAATTTAAGATTTAGACTGATAGGAAGATCATTATTTGACAACTAGAAATGGGTTCACTAATTCATACGTCAAATCATGTGATCTAGAGCTGTACCTTTGATAAAGGCTTATACTCTAATATTTACATAAGTTATAGTCTGCACTGACTAAACTGACTACACTTTTATATAGTCAGTGCGCGTGGATATAAGATAATGAGCGAGGGACGAATCCTGGATAACTGTGCTAGAACATTGACGCGCTAAGATCCCAAGTTCAATTATATTCTGTCTGAAGGGATTTTTTTATTGCCACATAACCTTCTAACTGCCAGAGGATAGAACAAATTCTAAATATTAAACAACTCTAGAAGATATCTGGGGAAGTTTTTTTGGGAACTACTGTAAACTAGGAGAAATTCTAAATGCTAAACACCTTTGGGAGCTATCTGAAGTTCTTTCTTTGCAACATAACACCGCAACTGCAGAAGGCTAGGAAAATTCAGAATATTAAACACTTCTAGAAGCTATCAGAAGTGGTTTTTTTTGCAACATAACCCCCTAATTAATGAAGGCTAGGGAAAATTCTAAATACTAAACACCTCTAGTAGCTCTATCCAAAGTGCTTTTTATGGTTGCACGGCTCCCTAATTTGTGCTTGTATCTTAATTTTTTATATTGTTTGAATCATAAATAAAGTCATGTATAGTTTGTTCATAAAATTTTGTGGAGGGTTTGAACCCCCCCTCCCTCTCCCCTCATATGCGGTCTTAATACTTACCTGAAAACATTGTAGATCAAATATTTCATTGTTTTAAAGTTTATAACGATTCGTGTTCGATTTCGCCTTTTTGTTTCGTTTTCTTGGTTTTGAGGCACCTTTCATTTTTAGGGTTAAACTTAGCCATGTTCAATAAACACGACAAATTATGATTTTTTTTTTAGAAAATATATAAAGAAATGCAGTATTCATGTGACATTTGATATATTTTCAAAGCTTTTAAAATCTTTTTAATGTTAAATTTATAACAAGTAATAAAAGGGAAACTCATTTTTATATATTCATGAAGTTAATTGTGATATACAGATAAACAATAGGTCTAAAATCAATACGCGTTTTGATGTACCAAGAGATGAGTTCCTTTTGACACTTTGAGTTGAAGAATAAAACTTAACACAGTACAATATTATACAAGTGCCAAATTACTAGAAGAAGGAAAAAGAGACAAAATAAATGTCACAACTCGTCACTCAAGTATTACTATAATATAATATATATATATATAGCACTAAAAGGTGAGTCATTAGTTGGAGACCGGGGTAGCCCGATCCTTCCTTGGTCGGCAAGTTTGTGTTATCAGTAGGTACAGTCAAACCAATAAGTTTCAGGAAATGGCCATAACAAATTTACGTTTACATTGATAAACGTGGCGTAAATAATAAATAAATTTAGTGGAGTTAGACTAATAAGTCAAACAAATTTGAAATAATGACATTATGTACTACAAAATGATATAAAATCAAAGTATCGGGGTATAAAACGAAAAGTACTTGTATAAGATCATAAATTATGTAATTGTACAACTATTAAATATCTTATAGATTAAAAACTAATTTGATTTAAAATATTGTAAGTACTTCATTACATACACTCCATATGCATGTCTGGCTAGAATATTATTTAATCCCCATACATTAACTACTTTACCTTAAAATTAGTACGCAAGTTGGATAAAATAGTAAGTTTGAATACTTATGACTCGATAACTGTAATGAATTGAAATAAATCAATGACTATTTAGAGATTATATTTATACACTTATTAAAATAATGCAATAAAATTTTAATGATCAAATGTCGTTAAGAGAAAATTATGAAATTATCTATATTTGGAGGAATAACAACTATGGAAAATTTCATTAGAATCTTAAAAGACTACTGGTATTTTCATTTTATCAATTGTCATGGAATAGCCCTTTAGTTTAAAAAATACAAATATAAAACTAAAATAACTATACTAAAGTTAAAGAAAAGAATAATTTAATTTTAAATTTCAATGATAACATTTATTTTCAAGTCAAGAAAACCAAAAGGAAAATACCGTAAGCAGAAGATTAAGTCTAAACACCATACTTTATACCAACTCTCTTCTAAAAGGGTGAATTTGGAGCGAACTAATAAAACTTTTTTAAAATACTGGGTATTTATGTCTACCTTACCAAATTATAGCCAAGCTGGCTATCCACTCACTCTGCACTGCCACCTGAATTATATAATGTCAACACACAGGAGAGTGATAGTCTGTTATTCTTGTGTACAACGCCAATAAATGTTATAGGCCCGTAGGCCGCAGGCCCTCCTCCATACCCCTAGCGCATCAAGCCTACTGCTTTTAGCTGCTAGTCCTGCTTGTCTTCATCTTGAATAAGGACTCTACCTTTACTCATAATTTAAAGGTCAAATTCTCTCATCCCCTAAAACAATGTCCCTTTCATCCATAACCATTATTAGGTCTTACTTCATTCTATCATTTAAACTATTCTCTTTATCATGATATGATTTAAAATCGCCATCTTTTCTTCTTTATACTTAAATAATTTAAATTTCATCCACTTTATCAGTTCTTCACCATTCAATGGCAATCTCTTTCTCACTTTATTTCTCATTCAGTAGTCAAATTCTTTTATTCTTCTGTTTCTCCATCTGCTGTATCACACCATTTCAAAGTCTTTTTCTTTATCTCTTCTTTTCCAAATCCTTGTAGGTGTCTTCGAAAACGCTTTAAAAATATCAAGTGAGTTCACCATACTTTTCCTTCTCCACACCAGACCACGATAACGTATTTCCCTCACTAACACGATCCATAGCACTTCGTTATTCTCACTTTAATACATGATGTGGCAAACGGTTCTGCAACAACTTTGTCCACAATTTTGTTCCTAACACAGATTAAACCCAGATAATTTTCCAGAAAATTTCCATGGCCACTTCTAAAGTGTGTAGCGTAATGATCGCTAGTCATTTCATACTTTTATACTCTCGTTTAAAAAGATGAGAAATACTCAAAAGATTATTTTCCTTTGAGGTTACTCGGGCTCTCATATTATCATTGTTTTAAAACTTCTCATTAGCACCTATCAATTAATCAGATCTTCTTAAAATTCCCTTCTGAATGCAAATGTAAACCGGGATGACACCTACCAGTACCACAAACAGCATCATGTAATACTGTCCTGTAGGCCTATGCTTATGTCACGATAATAGGTGCCTTTCTCTGCACACTTATGCATTAATTATGGCATTGATCTAGGAAATGTAGAATAAATGTACGAGCATTTTTGTAGGGGAAGCGATGGCAACGATTTTGAAAAAACGAACCTCAATACACTCAGCGGGATTAAAAACTTTGAATTTCTTATCACCAGCAAAGAAGACTTATGTTCTTGACCATATTCTCACTGGAGCGGGTAATATCAATAATAATGTCAATGTTGATTTTACTAACAATATTGTATTCGCAAATATATACTTTAGAGATAAAAATGTTTTTATAATAGTTTTGTTTACAAAACACTTTATTTTTAACATATACATCTTTAATTGAATAAATGGAATAATGATACAATGAAATGGGAAACAAACCTAGCCCGAGGTGGTATTTCGAATATATTTGACCATAAAATAGATTAGGCTCATTTGAATAGTTATGATCGCTCTCTCCCCAAAACTTTCCCTTCATATATAGGTATTTAATTATTGTATGGTGTTGACTTCTTCTATATTTAATCTTTACTTTCTCATGGAAAGAGAAAATATTGTAAGAGTTTAAAAATTCGACCTTGACATTATGTTAATATTTCATTTTATATACCTCTGAACCCAAAAATGTCTTCTGTATAATTCTGTCTGTACCACGCTGTGTCTGTTTTTAATTGGTGCCAAAACCAAAATGGTATAACGAATTTTGATCAAACTTGATATCTAGGCGTTAAAGGGTATTACCTTCAACCATCTTTTATATTTTAATTCTAGCCTTTAATGTTAGGGTTGTTTATTAAATACGGTTTTTAAGATTTGGAATTTTTTTTCTCAAACAAATTGCTTTGAAATTAATGTCTGCAGAGTATTTGACATGACAAATAAATCTGTATTCCTATTTTTAAGGAGAAAATTTGTTAAGGATAGTTTACTAACGACATATTTTAAAAAAGTGAATGTTCCTCCAAATTTTCTATGATTTTGTTTAAAATGTATAGGTATATCAGAGGAGTGTTTTACATGATGAACAACATGTGTTCTTGTTTTTCAAAGCCAAATGGGTTCGTGCTAGTGCATATGACTGTTATTGCGTTAATTCAAATTATCTTAAAATGGCTTTATCTTTTATTTAACTGGAAATCTAGGAGTGTTGTACATAATAAATAGTAAGCCCATAGAAAGGGGAGAAGGAAAAGGGTCCGAAAACTCCCTGTTATTTGATGTACCCCCATAGTATAATACTTATAAAATTAAGTGTAAGCCTTTTATAGGCTAAATGTCAACTAAACTTTTGTAGCTGACCCCTCAGGAAATTTAGATTTCCACACTCTAACTTATGCAGTATGTATTCCAAATAGTTCCTTATTTATTTGGACTAGTTCTTTCCTTAATAGTATTATTTCATATTTGTTCCTAAAATATATTTATTTTTACTCAATCCTTATTTATTCTGATTTGTTTCTTATCAATTCCGAATCGATCAGCCTCTTTTGTTCTGACTCTTCTCTTACATATTCCAAATCATTCCTTCTTGTTTTTTGTTCTGACTGTTTGAATATTTATTCTGACTATTTCCCTATTCATAACGATTTGTTCTTTTTGATATTTTGACTCATTCCTAATTATTTACTCAAACTATTTTCTGCTTGTTTATTTGCAATTGTACCTTGTTTCCAAAATTCATACTCATTGTATATATAGATAACGTGTGTTCAGCATAGGAATTGTTTTCTGAAAGGCCTTTTTCCCTGGCAGAAATCTATTATATAGTAGAATAATGGTATGAAAAAAGACCTTCAAGAGAGTAATTCCTACAGTGAATGGGATATATTGACTCATACATATTAATTATTATTACTTGATACTTTTCTATTTTTACTCATTTTATATTTATTCTGATTCAATACTTAATCCATTCTGATCAAATTATTACTTTTTGACTTGTTCTTATTAATCTTACTTTTACACTTTTATTTCCCTCTTTTTATTCTTTATTTATTCAGAATTGTTCCTTATTTATTTTTAACCCGTTTTTTATTTAATGAAATTCATTCCTCCTAATTAAGTCTGACTCTTTTCATCTTAATTCCTCTTGATCCATATATATTGTGACACGTTCCTTAATTACTTAGGTGAGAAGGTACTTCCTATCTCGACAATGTTAATGTCATGAAGTTTGGGTGCACATTACTAAAATAGATTTACAGACATCAATGAGATTTTCATGGAATGTTTTTACAACCTTTTTCTTCAATAATAAATATTGTTAATTGATGAATGTTAACAGGTGTTTATATATAATATTTTAATTTTTCACAATTTTTTTGGCTAAAATTTTTTATACATTATTTTTTAAAATAGATTGTATCAATTTCTCGGCAAAATCCATTCTTATTTTTTAATCTTCTTTGACTGGTTAATTCACACAAAAATTTTCATTTTTTGGATGAATAACTTTTGAAATAAATGCACCGGAATATCGAAAAATATAAAACCGAGAAAAACTGCGATAAAGTTTGTGCTCTAATTATTTACCTTGGCACTTGATTCAGAACATTCCAGCTGCATAATCTTGAACCCCTGTGTCCTCCCTTGCTCTCTTCACGTTCCTCTTCATTTTCCTTACCCCTTTGGCCATTTCGTCTACCATAATATCTGTTTTCACGACTCTGAGCTGATCAATTTCTTGTATGATCTTGGTGGTGTTGTATCCTGGATGGATATTTAGCTTCTTTAGCACCTTGAGTCTCCCACATGCTCCATCATTGAAAGTGATAACTGCATCATAGAGCCCAATTCAAGAGTGTGAACACCAACAATAACATTTTTTGGAATTCTTGACCAAAGGACATTATTGAATGCCTCATTACAGTTTTTGGGTTTTTCCATGAAGACATTTCTTCAGGAGCTCTGGGTTAGCTAGATCCTTGTAAATGGGTTTTATTTTCTCCATTACTACCATAGGTAGACCATGATGGGTATAATTTGCTTCCTGTCTGTTGTATTTACACCAGGAATCAGGTCCCTTTGGACAAAGCCCATGTGATGGATTGTCATCTGTAGATAACACGTGAAAAAATGTAGCCCATACGGCTTGTTTCATGTTCTGTAAATTTCCCAAGTTATTTCTAATTGCCTGTCCATAGTAAGTTTGTAACTTATCTATCACACTGTCTGTTAGTCTTTTAGCACCTCCAATTCCTTTTCCATCAGATAAATTTACACCAACCAAGTCTTTCTTTAGTTTCCTAAGCCGACAACCCACACGCTTCTGAACATGCCCTATGCATTCGATTTTTCCATTTGTACTTCATTTCTATGTGGTCTGCTTCCTACAACTCTCAAGTAACCCTTACTATCACCATCACCCAGATACTGTTTATACCGAGCACCTCTTGATTCGACAGATCTTTGAAAAATTCTCACAGCTCCATCTGCTACCATATTTCCACTGGCTCCCTCAAAATTCACAGCACAATTTGCATGGTTTCCTGCTTTCTTACATATGTGACAATATTTTGTGAGGGTTTCTACATCTATCACCTTACCGGTTTCAACAGCTGTTGCCACAACAACACCATGATTAGACGTATGGCCCCTCTTGTGCCACGTTCCATCCAACGCTATAGCCAGATCAGAATCTCCATTATTTAGCTGAACTACTTCTTTAGCAGCATCTTTCATTCTGTCATTTGCCACACTTTTAGCAAACTCTAATAAGCATTTACTAGGTTTATTGAATTTTATTGGTGGCTTTGGAAGATTCATTATTGAACACAAATTATTTCCTGCTGCATGACCTTTTCCTATGCATCGCAATACATAAACAAATCTGATGTTCACTCCATGACCACTGGAAGTTTTCTTGGAGGAATCAAAACTGTTTTCGTTTCCACATTCTGAGCATACAATTACTAAAGATGAAACTAGCCCTTTACGTTAAGTAATGTTTTCCACAATAGATAAAGAATTTTCAGACTCACAGAATTTACATTTAGCATACACAATGCTTCAGACAAAACTTCAATGTCTACTAACAAAAGACCAGAACTCAATATTGCATCCTTACAAGTATTATTTTGTTCTTCTTCACAGACTGATTCAAATAAATGCTTGGAACATGATAATTTTCTCTTTGAAGAACTAAGAGATGTTTGAATATCACTGTCATCTTGAGTAGCACACATTCTAACCTCAACATTGCACGTGGTTTTATTACTAATTGTTGTATTAGCACTTCCTACATTTTCTGTTTGGTTTCTAGTAAAACGATTACCTGTAAACTTTCTTTTGCCAAAAGATTTTGACTACCCATGTTCACTAGCTACTATTACAACAGCAAAAATTATGAAAGAAGCAAGCTATGTAAACAACCTGAAAGGAAGGAAGACTTGAAACACCTGTTCAGTACCAGAGAGAATAGAATAAGTGGTCATTGATAGTGGCACCAACCAACATAAGGCTTGAAAATTCCCATTCAAGGCAAGGCTTAGTTTAGAAATATGTATCCAGTAGTATTGAAGTTATGATAGATTTACCAGCTGTTTAAAAAGGGGGCGTGGCTGCAAGTCATCACCGCCCCTATATAAAATGCAAATTATGATTGAAACCTTAATCCAAAATTTTTTTCAACTGCATATTCTTATTCTACAGATTTCAAACTGTAATAAAAACACTAAATACAAAAATGTGATTTTTGTCCTCAAATTAAGTACCTTCTTACCTTAACACTCTATTATATAACTTAATGCAAAAAATATATAAATAAGATTTATGCAAATATTCTCATATTTTTAATTGAGTAAATTCTTAAGCTATAAGAAACAAAATTAATTCCAAATAACAAAATAAAGAGCTAGAAAATGTGATAAAATAAAACTGTCAGGGATAAAGAAAATAGTTCTTATATATTATTGGAGATTATTAAAAATTTGAAAACTATGCAATAAAATTTGTATTTTGCGACCTTTGATATATTTTCTTTTCCTTTAAAGGTGTCTCTTCAGGTGATCCTCCACGAGCTTAATACATTTCTTATTCCAATGGACCATGTCGACCTTTTCCTTTAAGGGGCATCAATAAATATATAATATCATTCCATCAATTATTGGTTGATTAATGTAAGATTAATATCTAAATTATGTTAGTTTAGCTAGTTGAAAACATTATAGAATTTTGAATCTCAATATAAGACTAATTTTTCTTTACAAATTACACCCATTACTATTTCCAGCCTGTGGCCTGTCATAACTTAATAAACATTACAATCCAACTTAATACTAAGACAAGCACAACATCCAATCCCCAGCCATTAATTCATCACTGTGAGATGGTAAACACACATATCATAAATGATCAATTTTCGGCCATGCCGAGAATAGAATCCAGGACTCTTGGCCTAGTAAGCAGACACCTATCTTCTGCTCTAAAGTGACTGATGACTTATTATAACTAAGATTATGTATCATTTAGAGTTTACTTTCAGGCTTTGAAAGGAAAACCAAAGCAATGATTTAAATACGTGACCCGCTAGGGAGAAGAACAGTATGGTAGTTTTTAGTAATTAAGTAGCCAATCACCAGAACCTTCTCCATTCTCCTCCCACATCATTCCCCCTTAATTATTTTATGTATACACCACTGGAGCGGAGTCAAAGCTAATGGATTCATTTGCTTTCATCTCCAGATAGCTTTTTCAAATTGTTTGTATTTTGGTGCAGAATATCTTTTAAAAAGTGAAAACACTGGCCACACACCGTTCGACAGGTCCAAGTTGATAATTACTCCTTCTAGGAGGAACAAACCATAGATGTCCAACACCCGCACTGCATCTCGTTCTGAAAAAATAATTTAACTATCAGCCACGGGAGCTCAAGCAGCCAAAATGTTGAAAATATGTTTATTTTTTGTATTAAAGAACATATTTCACTAAAAACGGATGCTACGTGGAGTAAGGGAGAAAGTTTGCAATGTACTTGGCACCAGTTGATAAGGAATTTGGCATGAAAATCTTACAACCATAACTAAAAATGAATTGATGTAGCCCAAGCCGTTAAGTCAATATAACTATCTGCTATTTCCCAAACCAGAAACCTTCCTCAACCTCTCTGCTCAACAGACACTTTCTGAATGTCTGCTAGTGAACATGTAGGGACTGTAACATCACAGTGTGGTTGTTTAGATGATTAGTTTCCAATAATGGCGTCGGCACACATCACGGTATGTATGGAGATATTTTGTGTACTGCACACACGAGCACCATCATTTATGTATTTGTCATTGAAATTCCTTTTTTCATTAAAAAAATTGTCAGTCTGTGGACCAGATAAACCCGTAGTTTGGAGACCCCTGCTCTAGAATATGGATTAATGAATTTGTTTTTAATATAACAAGTTTACTTACCGCCCATTTTGATCACAAACATTTTGTACCTCAACAATTTAACATTGTCTTCCATTGAAAGTTTTGGGATAGGTGGCACTATGAGGACGACTACATTTTTTATTGTGGCTTGATAGTAATCTGACTATTTTAAATAGCCTCATCTTTAATATGCCCAGCCTGGTCCCTTGCTGTGACATAATATTAAAATATCGGTTAAAAATATATTGTTTTATAGTTAGCCAATCACAATCGTGGACATGAGGATAACATTTTAAATTCTTATTTTACCAGAAATTCGTTGACACCAATCATCAATAGAATGTTGTCCAGCAATGGCCAAATGTTCAGTAGCACACTCCGTAACCGACGTAACAGTTGTGCAGCCTTCTGGCCAGAGACACACAGCCCAATCTGCAGCGCCCCATTTGCTGCTATTAACATAGTTACAAACAACAGTAGATTTACATTATTAAATTTGCATATGGTTGTGACAATCCCAAATAAATTAATCCCCTTGTATTATTTTATATGTTATGGCTTATATTTCCCTTTCTAGGCTATGGGTGGTGTATCCCAGGAGCTCAATATTACTACTGTGATTATTAGTTTTGTTGTATTATGTTACAATACACCCCTACAGCGAATTTTACTATCTGTTGTAAACTTTTTTTCGTCTTACTATTCATTCGGGCTGTGTATGCATTTTACACACTATTGGGGTAGAACTTATGCATATAGAATTTAGATTAGCTGTATTTGCGTTTAGAAGAGAGCGAGTACCAATTGAAGAAAAAAACAATTCTCAGTAGACCCGACTAGAATTCAAACCCTGACCTCACTATTACCGAAAAACCAGACTAGATAAGTATGACATTTATCCCACTTGCGTAGTGTAGACCAAATACAGGTTGTGTTTGCTAACAATGTTTTTGTGGTTTTTATAGAGTATATTAAGGTGCGTACTCACAGTTTCTCCGCCGTGCATGCTTGTGTAACACAACCTTGGTGAACAGGACCATCATGGACGATCTCACAATTTGATGATTTAAAAATAATGTTTCTTGAAACCATAATAACCATCGTAAATAATTAAACTTACTTAATTAAAAATAGATATCGGGTTGGTGCATACAATGTTGCATGTTTTAAATATATAGTTTTTTGTTGTTTAGTTAAAGTGGAAATAGAGTTTACAAAACTTTACAAGCGAAAATCAAGCATTGGTGTAGGAATCGGAGAGGTCATTCGAATGTGGCTTTGATAGAAAATTATCTGCACGGCTAATAATTTCTCAACATTAGTTTTTTATTAGTTACTGTTAGTTTTTAAAATTCTTTTATGCGTGTAGGACTTGCTTTGCTTCTTTTTATTAATATTTTTAATAGATCAATAACACATCAAACTTTGATCATTAAACTAATTTTTCTAATTATTTTAATTATTGGATTATGTTTACAACTATCTGGTCCCGCAAATGCAAGTGTATTTGCTTTGTATTCAACCTTCTTCATTTGTTCTGTCTTAGCGTAATTAAAATACGTTGATCCTGGATGGGCATTATGACTGAGTACATTTTAGCTTTAGTATTAGCGAGATTAACAAAATTTTCAATGATACCATTAAAAAACATAATATTTTTAAATTGGGAGTATTACTCACCATGTCAGCTTTGCTTTGTACTAATTCCCTGATCTACACAAACACCAAAATATCTCAGACTTATCAAGAAACCAATAAGTGGCCGAACGTTGCTTTTTGACGACTGACAGGATAAACCTAATTACCTTCAGTGGGGAAGCCAAATGGTGGATTATACAGGCTTTCCGAGATTATTGTTTCTTGTTTCATAATCGTAAGTTCTTACAGCCCATTAATCTTTCAAGCGCATTCTTGCGGTGTGGTAGGGAAAGGAACGGAAGCAGAAAATGTAAATAAACAGCAGGATAGATTACATATATATATTTTTACCTTACAGTTACCATTGTTATTGTTACTATGGTGTTTTAATCGTATAATTTAATTAAATATGTTA
>JBCFYV010001869.1:0-59046 GCA_039000515.1 Timema cristinae | reverse complement strand
ATTAAAAAAATAATGCATCACAAGGGTCTGAACCTATAAGCCTCACAGAAAGATGACACTGTCTTCTAAGTTCTAAGCTGAATCATTGTTGAACAAAAAAGGTTCGCTTACTAACTTTCAAGGTAAACTAAGGAAATATACAAAAGTAGTTTAGCTTAAAATAACTTGATTTTATTATATTACCTTCCTTTAATGAAGGTTACATATAAACAATGTAGCTTTTCTAAATACATTGGCAACCACTAATATTTAAAAGATATCTATGAATACGCTTTAGTTGATAAAAAATTTGTTGTTCCCCCCCAAAAATAGTTTTGTCTCAAGCAAAGGCCCACCTTAACTAGGACTATAGCTCCTCTTGTTTATTACTCTTTGTTCCTGCTATAATGTATTAAAATAAATATTAATTCCTCCTTATTCCTGATACTTAGCATTTGTTAATTACTATTAAATTTACCATTCAAGTCCGCTTGTTTCTTTAACATAAAATAGAGTTGGTTTTTTTCTTCGTGTTTTTTACTTTTTAAACTACTGTAGATCAAAGATCAATGTTTGTTCATAAAGTTAGACATGATAATAAGTTTTCTCACTATAATATGGATATTTATATCACAGCAAAAATAAAATTTATGTAAGGTTACTCTCAAAGAAGTATAAGTGAAACCATTCTTTTTAAATATATTCAGATTTATTTCATTTAAAATATTTTAGCCAATACTGTAAAAACTTTTAATAAACTATTCTCAAATTTAAATCTTATGCACTTATAATATTGGAACTTCTACTAGACAGTAATTTCCTACTTTTTAATGTTCAACTATAATTTTTAAATTGGTAAAGAAAGATTTTAATGGCTTGACTTAATTCTAGAGTCTTAGAACCATTTTCATGGGAAATTAAAGGTTATAAAAGGAGATGAATGCATAGCAATAAATACTTTAATTTGTGTTATTTCTGTAAAAATTTGATAAAAATCACTTGAAATAAGTTAGATAAATATGTTGATACCATCAGAACTAATTTTAAAATATGTTTCAGCCTTTATCCTCTTAGATGACTATAAGGACTAAGGTAACAAACAGTCTTGCAATAGACGGGCTAGTATGTGTACATAAGTTAAGGTTTGAGTCCAAGACGTGTGAATTGCACTGTAGATGGTTTTCCACAAGTGTCTACAATACCCTACCCACTATAATCCGGGTACATTTCACCACATTACCTTCCTCCTTCATACCCCATAATGTAAGCCGTTAAATAACACTCGGGTTTAAACTTTAGTAGCTAGAAAATAACATGGGTTCATATTTTTAGCTCACATTTGTCTAGTTCAAAATATTATGCTTTTAAGTTAGTGTATTACCTTGGCCTGGTATTTGCGGTATTTTTTAATTGTACACATTTACCTTAGTTATTATTGTGGCCAAGAAATAATTATTCACACATTAATATTGTAGGGATTATTTTTATTATTTGGCTAATAAATGTTATTATAACATAATATGTTTCCAAAGGTTTTTTTACGTAGATTTTCCGTTTGAGCATACGCATACATTTCTATTTCACAACAGGGTTAGGGAGGAAGAATGAAACATTTGTATTAAAAGTACCCTCATTTGCGGAAATATAAAGTGAAAACCCATTCAGAAAAAAGAAAACCCTCAACAAAACTGGCAGGGATTAAGATCTTAAAACTTTACATCAGCAGCCCCCCACACTATTTAGCTTCCATTTTAGACCATGTAACCATTGATGTGCAATTAGTAAAATGTTAGTGATTTTGTGTTACTTTACATATTTTTGAAACATATAAGTGTTTTTTATATATATTTTCATTGAAAAATTAAACCATATACAGAATCATTAATGACCTGCCTTTTAGTTTTTTTTTCTATTATTTCCTTCAGCTGAAATGTTTGCCCAAACACAGACAGTGCCAATGGTCAATAATACATCACTTTTTAGGGCTATTGCGCTCGCCAAAGATTCATTTTTTAAAGTCTATTCTCAAAGTAACAATTGTAACCCAAAATAATACCGGTTCTTTATGGAATTTTACGTCAAAATTTCTTACTAACTAAATTATTGAAGTTGATTCTGTAATGCATTTTATCTTCCATTAGATTTAAATGAATTGATCAATGAGTATGAATTGAAACAATACATTATATTGAATTTAATCTAATACAGCGCATAAATCTAATATGTCATTAAAAATAATTTTAAATTCATCAATATTTTGCCTTGTAGTAATAGAAAGCGTCACATAAGCAGCCACTGCCTAGTATGCCTATACAAAATAGGAGTCAGTACTTGTAAAATTGAATATTTGTTCACCGCCGGATGTCAACTACGTTACGACTCTAAATACTTCCGGTGGAAATATAGTTTTTATCAATACCTATTAAATGAGTGCTCTACAGATTAATGACATCACTTCATTGGTAGAGTTTAAGATAGCTATGTATACCCAGTCAACATGTCATGCCACGCCACTGCTTACCTATAGTACAGCTTGACTTAAATATTAATTGAAAATCTCTCGGAAGATATTTAACAAGATTAGGTGGTAAAATAACGATCGGCGTACATGTTGATTGTTTCCTCCTTTTTCCTATCTCCATTCTTGCTCAACAGATAGCCAGGCGCGCTTAGCAGCCACATGATGGCGAGATGTGAGGTACTTACATGTAAATAGAAGGCACATACAGAAGGATTTGGAGTTATTTTCTTAGAACCGGTGTTCTGGAAATGGAGGCTCATAGATACTACCTAACTGTGACCCCTATATGTACATGGCCTGGAGTTGGATAAGCACATTATTAGTTCCCAACTAGTGTGTATGGGAATGGACTAGAAAGTCTGGTGAGGGGACCAACGTGTCCGCTGAGTGAACAAGCGTATTCGGTGATGGACCAGCGAGTCCAATGTTCATGTAGCGCACATCAGCGGGGTGTGTCTTGGGGCGGGTACCCGTGGAAATGTACGTGAAATGGGTGACATATACATCGTCCGTTAATATTATTTAGTGACTGAACATTATAAGAGACTAATATTTTAATGCTTGATTAATTATTTTGTGTTTCATTTATGTATTCGTTTAGTCTCTATATAGTGATATTTAATGTGTTTAATATATGTGTCACCGGCCATGTGTGAAATCAAGTCCTTCTATAAAATGCCTATGCTTTCTATATAGGCCAACTGCCAGAGTGGTTTTTTGGCAAAGTATGTACTAAACGAGTTTTATCTGTTGTAATTCATACTTATTTTCAAGTTACTTGTCTTTTTGAAGTCCGGAATAAGTTATAAATTCTTTAATCAGTTCTATGTAAGTCTTGCAACATTTTCTTGAAGGTTCACCTAATTCCTACGATTTAAGTTGGAGAGGTTAGGTTATTTAGACTAGGATAGTTAGGTAATGTTAGGTTAGGCTAATTAGCTATTTTTTTCGGTAATATATAATGACTGGTTATTTTATAAATGTCTAGAGTCTTTAATTTAGATTTTACAGTTCCATGACTACGGTACGATAATTTGAGTACCGAAACATGTCGGCTAATTAAGCTTCAAGAAATCTACATCAAAACTGGCACACCTAAAGGAGTAATGGAACAATCAATTAGATAAGATTTAGATGGAATTTAAAAAAAATTAAGGAAATTTGATTATTATAAATTTTATATACTGTAAACAAAATTTAAAAAAACTTTGGAATAGATATGTTTACAATATTTTTTATACTTTTAATTTGTTGTTTTAGTAAGTTTTATTTCTTATTCTTGTTTAAACTATTTGACTATTGTTTGTTTAATATATTGTAAATGTTAGTTTGACCAATTTTACTCGTACAGTACATTGGACAAATATTGAATCAAGGTAAATATTTTAAATATATAATTGTGGTGTAAAAGGATAAACATATATGCTTAGAGTTTAAACAAATTGTCATAGGGTTTTAATTATAAAGAAATTTATCGTCATTATTCAATTTTATAAAATTAAATAATTTAAACACATAGCTTTGCAATTTGGAAATGACAATATCAAAGTCTTAATATTATATTTAATTAATTTACTCTTTAAGAAAGTTTCATTTAGAATGTTTTCTAAAATGTTAACTAATTTACTGTTTAACTTGAAAATGTATTTTGTAAATAATTGTATGTCTCTTTTTATTTTTATTTCGACCCCTCGAAAAGAGAATTATTGTGCTTGTTGAAAAACAATATTGAACCGAGATTTTGATAAATTTCAACGTTTTGTGAACCCCTGAAACCAAAAAAGTGATTTTTGCAAAGCCATATTTCTGTCTATATCTCGAACTAAAGCCGAAACAATTTTACGATAGGGCTAACACTTGTTATCTAGGGTTTTCATAAGATATCTCCAAAGTGTTTTTAGAATTAAATATCAAACCCTAAAACTAAGCTAAGTTTTCTGAAGAACAAAAAGAGAAAAAAAATCGATTTTCTCAAATTACACTTTAACAAATTTGATTTAATTTTATACAAACACAGTTTTAAAATTACAAACAACATGGAAATTTTATTTTTATAAGAAAATGACTTTGAGGGTACTATACTTAATAATAGATTTCCCATTTAAATCAAATCTCCTTACGAATTAAATTATCATTGTAGAGTTGTAGTACTATTAAAAAACATATGTTAATCTGGAATATATTTTTATAAAACCCATAATCTCTAGCTATAAGCAAACATAGGGCCTGCATATAAAGTATTTTGAAATTGTATAACTATTTACTGTTTTCTTTGTCTATAGCCTGGGTAAGTTTTTATTCAAGCCATAATATTTTTACTATCGGTTGGCAAGGGCTGTCGTAGCTTTATGTCTTATAATCTATCTTAAGACTAGTACGGGCACAACATGCAGTCCCCAACTATTAATTTATCTATGTGAAAGTGTAAGACCGTATTTAGTTCAAACATGAATTTTTGGCCATGGTGGTAATTGAGCCCGAGACCCTTAGCGCCGTAGGCAGATATGCTACCGACTTGAGTAAGGGGTTCAGGCAGTATTTTAAATATGAAATTGATTGTTAAAATATTTGGTGGACAAAGCTGCATCTCTTTTCTCAATGTTTTTGTAACATTGTATATTATTACATTTATGATTTTGGTGGAGTGTTTCTGCAACAAAGTGTGTTATTTTGTTTTACAAATTTTAAGAGACTTTATTAAATGTCTCTATCTTTATAGAGATGGGCGAAACAGAGATTTTACGATATTAGTGAATACAGTGACTGTGATTTTAAAATATCGGTGATTTATACCAGTGATTTTTCACTGTGACCTGTATTCACAGTGTTTTGATGGACCGATATTTTTTCACTTTCCAAAACCCCGGTGAAGGCTAGTATTTAGCTGCTGTCGAGTATTGAGTATCAAGTATCAGTATGGGAGTATGGAGTATTTTATGAGTATTGAGTATTGGATATTTAGTATTTACTCGAATATTCCCATGAGTATCGGTTGGAAGGAAAACTAATTAGTTGGCTGTTTAGCGGCTTGCAACGGAATTCGATACTTAAAGGCCTAACATAAACTCTTCTTGTCGGCACTGACATTGACAATCGACACACAGCTACCCAATCTTTCAAGGTTTCATATGGATTTCATGTTGCCTGACTAATGTACAGTCAATACAAAAGTACGCGTTTTAAGATGTTTTATACAGTTGATAAGAAAAGAAAGCAAAACATATGTTATTAATATTTTATAGTGAAATGTTATATAATTTGGGCAAAATTTAGTTGTCCAACAAACATTATGTTAAACTTGAATACCGATATTAAAACTTATTTGACGTACTATGAGAAACTCTTGTAATTGTGTAATGTATTTAGTGATCTGTTTTACTATAGTTAAAATTTATGTGACATTAAAATGAACATAACATAATGGCATTTGGTTAGGAAATATTGTTTGGAATGCAGGTCATATATTATATTATTGTAGTGTTATTTTATTTTAAATACCGTACATCTAATAGTAAATGAACTATACATATATTAGAAGCAAATAAACTTTAGATTAGACTATAGAGTGATTAGGATCATAAACGCATAGTAAATATTAAGGTTTATTTATATATTTTCTATTTTGTTATTTATATTAATTTATTATTAGCAATTTTGGGGATAGGATCACCGAAAAAAAAAAATGATTTTTTTTCGTAGCTTACTTTTAAAAATAATCCGAAATGCGATTTGCTTAGTAAGCAAAGATGCTAGTCAATAAGGCCGATTCTCAATTATCTGGTAGAAAATAAAAGAATAACAAGGGCCGCGAAGAGAGTATTTACTCGAGTGTCTTGAGGAAGCAATGCTAGTAGCTCCGGGGCTCGAGTAACTGTTGCCATCTGATGCGAGTATGGAGTATCTCCGATCACTAATATCTCAATCACCGATACTTTTGAGATCAAGTCACTGGTAGTATAGATGATCAAATAGTATTGGTGAAAAAATCACAGTCAGTTATTTATCACCCATCTCTACTATCTTAAGATTAAAGAGGGAGTAAGTTTATGGGGTTTGCAGAGTACCTTTTTTTCTTTAGTAATTAAAACTTGGAATATTTCGAATGTGTTCTCAATCATATGAATGATAGTGATAAAAATAGATTGCAGTTCACATGGTGTGCTGTGACAGGCGATGACATCCCGTCATATCAATATATTTCCAGCACCCACAAGTCCATTCAACTGTATGGAAAAGTAGCTTCAAAACAATGTGATTGTACAAATAGCTATCGTGTATTTCTGTTAAGATAGTGATCAGATTATTCTACAAGGAGATATTAATAAATTGTTGTGTTTTATAGACCAGATCTGCACAAATCAATGATTACTTTCTTACATTTTGCCCGTAAAACTTATATATAATTTTATTTAGTTATTCCCAACAAAATACCTATCAATACTAAAAATTATGCAAATTTGTGAATTATTTTCAAATGTCATGTTAACTCTATTAATCTTATATCTAGCAATAAGAAGGATGGACTATATAAAATATTTAAATTTAAATATTAGTTTACCCTAAAATGAATCTGCTTAGATTATCCCCTATACTGAACAAATCAAATATAATTTAGCTTGAAATCATTTAAATTATTTAAGTATACAATCATAAGTAGTAAAACGCGGTGCTTGGAAAAAAATAACGAGAAGAAATATTGGAAATGTAATCAGCATGGAAATAAATTGGAGCGTGCGTAGATTGATCGAATGGATTAGTCACTAAATATGACATCGCTATCCAGGAATTGAACACAATTATTATTATCTATATCAGTTAAGATTTGGATGGACATCTCGAGGTTTTGCAAATCTCTTTTCCAAGTAGTTCCGTGTATTATCACCTCACTAGAGGTGCACTGCTGTAGTTATGGCAGTCACCACACCGACCCCTCTCACCCCCTATATTTTAACCCCCTTTCATAGTGACCTTATTCCACAGGCAGACCCCTCCCCCCTGATCCTTTCCAACTTGTTGCTTGCTACTCAACAAAAGACAGGTTATCAACGTTATCTCTCCAAGGAGTGATGCCGGTTTTGAGCCACAATCTCGGGGTATTGTATAATCACGTCCAAAGTTAAAGGACAAGGGCTAGAATCCCTGTCAAAGTATAATTTTTCCTAGTTACTATAGGAAATCATTATTTATGTTCAATCACCCATATTTATTTAGTTTATCTACTACTACTTTTATTATTATTATTATTATTATTATTATTATTATTATTATTATTATTATTATTATTATTTTTAGCACCGCGTCTTACTACTTGTTCGGGTTATACATACTTACACTAATGTGTAATGGTAGGGTGATTGTGAGATGAAATGAGGGACCTACAGTTTAACGTGGAATCCGAACCACGGTGGCGGCCTGGCATTCCACACATTCACAAGATGTCTTGTCAGAGGTGGAGGAAGGGTTTGGAAATCAGATAAATATGTGCCGGGACCGAGGTGAACTCCTAAAATCTCATGATATTATTTATGAAAAGCTTAGAAAATTTGAGATGCCGCCTACCGATACTGGAGGGCGTAAACCTGGTACGCCTTTCAAACATAGCCTTAATTATATTTTAAATAATTAAAGAGAATACTTTACATCGTAATATAATAAATAATAACATTAGAGCTTGAAAAGTTTATAACAATATAAATATTATATTCCGTGCTGGGGGTCCGGTGTTCAATCCTTGGTTCCGGCACAGATTTATCTGATTGCCAAACCCTTCCTTCACCTCTGACAAGACATGTATTAATCACAACTTGTGAATGTGGGGAATGCCAGGCCTCCACCGTGGTTCGGATTCCACGTTAAACTGTAGGTCCTCCATTCCATCTCACTATCACCCTACCATTACACATGAGCGTAAAGTGCGTATAACCCGAACGGGTAGTTAGGCGCGATGCTAACCATAATAATAATAATAATAATAATAATAATAATAAATAATCTTTGGTCAGATATAGTGTTTATAATACCCTAATCTTCTGAACAAGTTGTTACTTTCATTAATCTTTCTCAGTCTCATTTATTGCTCTGACAGATATGGACTGGTGTATACGCTGATTCAACGCTACCTAAGCCTTACAGCGACTGTGGAACTGTTGAGGATCCAACCAAACATTGGCTTGAGTACTATTCTTACATACATAGGACCTACATGTATGTCATAGCCATATATACTGAAGGAAAGTTGAATTTAGGATAAGTCTACCTGCATTTTCTTGGAAGAAGAGTGGAAAGTAATTTTTTGAAAACACCCTTATTGCACACGACCAGGATTTAAACTCTGATCTCCTTGTGATCGGCAGTCTAATCTAGCACGATAGTGAAGCCTTTAGACCATTCGGCCACCAAAGCATACAGTACATATAATTAGTTTTAATTAATTTTTTTAAATTTTTGATAGGGGTTGGACTTTGAATGGACCTGACCTCTTCCTCCCACTCACAGTGTTAGCACACAATTGGTAAGTTTGTGTTCAATTCAAGGACGTTTGGAACTGTTTTGCAATACTCATGTTTTGCAGCCATTGTCCAGAAGTGGATGGAATAACAAAGAGAGGCTTTAGGGAAGAAGAAAGGAGTCAAGAAGAGCATAAATTATTATCACAACAATGAGGATGGAGAGTACCTAAACTCTTTAAATTTGTATACTGTATTTAATAAGTATACGCCAATCCCATTATTCAAATCTTAATATTAAATACTGATTAATATAGACAACTTAGAGACTTGAATATTTTTGGAATGTACTCAATGGCACAATAAAACCTAATCTTAAAATATATTCTTCCGTCAAAATTAGGTTTATTTATTTTAAATGTCTAACCAAACGCTTAAATAAAAGTATTGAATTGATCTTAAAATATTATTATTATTAGTCTACATTAATAATAAACAATATATTTTACGTAATTTTACATGAATTCTTAAATTTTTACGCTTATTAATGTGTGTATATAGTGGTTAATTTTGAATGAATAAAATACTAATAGAAAGAAAATACTTAGACCCGTACAAAAGTATTTTTCATAACAAAATATAATATTTTAAAAATAATTATAGCCTAATATTTCTTATTTGAATTAAAGTATATAAGAATTAATAAAAACATCATTATGTTTAATTTTCCATAAAATTTTCTTGACACAAAAAATATGTGAAATTGAAATTTTTATTTGTTTGTAAAGTAGAACACTTCCTGGACCAAATAATTTTAAAAATGAGCTTTAAACTAACATAGCTCAAAATAATCTGTTTCGGTGGCTGAATCATCCAGGTGTCCCCAATCCTATGCCACCATGGCGCCCACTGGGCCTTTTGCGTCTGCCCGCACTTTTTGACCACAGCTGAAATGTTCTTGACTAATAGTTTTAATCTGTCACTTTTCTGACAAAAATCAAATTTGTACTAATCTCTAGGTATGCTGTTCTCAAGAAGTTGGTTATTGAAAGCCCCCCCTCCCCCCTCTTTCCAATACCTTTCTCTCACTCTTCCTTTTTTTCTGGCTCATTTACAAAGTTTACTTTTACTCAGAACCACTGTAGTTTCAAGCTGAAATAGTTTTGCTTTTTCCTAATCGCAAAGACTTACCCCCTTCCACCATTCTCTTCAACACTCACTATTACCATGCTAATACTGCCCATTTTCTTTTAAATATCTTGACATGGCCTACCCAGCTTGTTGCCTGATTAAACACAGAATAAATATATATATTTTTAAAATTTACCTACCCAAGCACCAAAATCGTGGTGAGTAGCCAAATGTTTGCTTGCGTCTTTATTTTGGTCTTGTTAAAACCGTAAATAAAGCAGTTTTTTATTTAATTTTTATCAACTTGGAGGGGGTTGAAACTCCTTTTCCCCATAGCTACGGCCTTGAGTATTACCCACAATCCCATGTAACTTCACAATCGCTGATGTGAAACTTAACATGTCAGTTGACCGGTCGTGTGTATTGCGTTGAGGCTGACCTCTGAGCTTGGCGGGAGTTGGTAAACTTGCCTTGAGAAAGTAATTGGTGCCCGCCACACTACCGTTAGTTTTGAATAGTTCTCTAAGGTACAAAAAGATTGGGGACTTTCTGATCTAAGCAATAAGGTTGTTTCTTCCACAATAGAATATACTGGCTATGATGGAAATATTCGGGGTTCGAATCCTGGTTAGGTATACTGAGGGTTGGTAATACAAAATGATTTTCTACCCTCACGCCATGAAAATGCGGTTAAATTTCTTCTAAATTCAACCTTATTCGCCCTTAACCCATTAGCGTAATTAGTCAATAGGTGTATAACATGAACGGGTAGTAAGACACTGTGATAACAAAATTATAGAGAAGACCTACACCCAGTTTACCAGCCAATGGCTCATTTCTGCGAAAGAAGGTTCAATTTTCAAATAACATACAATATAATTATAATTAAGTCATGTTGCGATTATAAACTGAGAGCCTTAACAAGTAGACAGACACACTAAAGACTGGTCTGAGGTATAGGCATGAAAATAACGTTACAAATTATTTATTTCCTCATTTTGTCATACTACTTGGTTAGCCAACGTTCAAATACTATAGCCCTAACGTAGTTTATTCAGTGGCTATTACATTTTTTAGCTCGTTATTTTGGTTAAATTTTTTATATTTATGTTCTTATTATAATAAAATAATTTACTTTAAAATAAAAAGAATGACTTAAATATTCTGGTATCCACATGGTGGATAATATAGAACCACATAAAGCTAGAAATCATCCTCGCTTGAGCACATTGCGACAAATGGCCATCTTCCCGATTTACAGACAATTTTATTTCGGTTGAAACTTATTAAATCAAGGATAATTTGTCACCTTGAAAAAAAAAAACCAAAACATTATAATATTACATTGTCCGTTGTTTTGTTTAAATAGTGTAAATGTAGGTACACAGGACATTGTACAAGTTCATCAAATTTAAATAGTGAGAATATGCTGACATTGGTGCATTTCGAAGGTTGAAACTTTGTACCAGTCCTAAGATGGATATCAAAGCTATCGCGCTCTTAACGGGAATGCTTCTGGCACTCCTATACGAGGTGAGTTCTTTCAAATGTAACTCAATATTGTTCTATTATACTTGAATGATAATTTACACAAGTGTATATCAAATTCTATGATAAATTAATAAACTTAAACAATAAAGTTGATCTTGGAAAGAAATTTTACTTCAAACAAGTTATTCCTGACTAGAAAAATCAAATACATAGTAACTAGACCCACAATCCTATTTTAGAATATTACTTAAGACTGTGGGTATATATTATTTGCTATCATATCCGAAGATATGATTGCGGATGTAACAATCAAGAAGAGATCCGTTTCATAAAATTTTACTTTAAATTATTTACTACAATTTACATATATTTATAAAATATATTTTCATTTTAGACATCTTAATATCAAGGTATTTTTACTATACACAAGAACATATATGAATGCAACTTACTGTATAGTGTTATATTTGTAATCTCTATAAATAATTATTTAACTCATTTGACTTCAAAGATGAACTAGGTATCTTTGAATAAAATTTTGCATCTATTTGTATTGTGTTCCTAAATGCATAGGCCTAGTTACAAAATATACATTATAAACTATTGAATACTACACACCACTTCTAATTAAAAGACAAACATAAAGTTTTAAATAAGCTAATCATTTACAGTTTTTCCTCCAACTAATAATTAATTTAAAATTTATGGATTTTATATAATATTTGGTGTTATATTCCCTTTTAAACCTATGTTGGTTACAATCTCAATTCTGAGTTGGGATAGCAAAAAATAAAATACGTAATTGGGTATAGATAACATGTAAAGGTATCTATTAATTAGTAGTCTTCTAAAGTTTAATTATTAAATCTATTTAGTAAAGAACATGTAAATTAGTTTCTATAATATAATTATCACAAATTTAAATCTTTTATAAATGAATACTACAATATCTATTTTGATATGCACTTTATTATAAGAATTACATCTTTGTGAATTTGAGTAATATATCATATTTGTCATAAAAAGAACTGTTGTTTCCAAATAAATATATAGATGGTAAATTGAATTAATCATTTAATATTGGGAAACAAAATAAACATTAATAAAAATATAGTGTTTGGAAACAAAAATGTATCCTTCATTTACCTTTTAGGTAACAATCGTCCTTGTTTAAATGATGGTGTTGGTATTTATATAGGGAGGGCTATAGCGTAATCAGTCAAGGGAAACAAGGCAAATTGAGTGTACGTTAAAAAACCTCTTGTGTAAAAATGTGCATATTCATATGGTTACATTTATTTTTATCTTTGCTCCATTTACCCTGAAAGACCTGTCTCTGATTAGATTATGGCTTAATCTAATAAGCTACACCATAGTGCACGCGTAAGGTAAGATTTCTTCCTTTACGGATAAACCGAGTATGTATATTTTTATACTTACTTTTAGTCACAACAATCACATAACCATATATTTAATGTTTGTGAGGCCATAGCTATAGGCATCAAAGTTGACAAAATAATATAGTGTTGTGTTAAATAAATTAGAGTAGGTAATCATATTTACTAGTACTTATGATTATTCCATCTGTTAATCTTCCTAAAGTAATATATTCATGATCATCGACTAAATAGAAGATAGTATGACAACAATATTTGTGAGAATAAATATAAATTTATTAAGCATTAAGTGGTGTTATACTAGAAATTTTATTGTATTAATTAACTATTTTAGCTATCCAATTAACTTCAAAGAATAAGATAAAAGCAAACTATTAAACAATGCAATACGCTGTAAATAGATGTAGACTCAAACACTTTGTGTAAATGTTCACCTTTTAAATAATCAAAAAGATGTAGAAATGTATTGCTTTACAATAATTTATTGTTTGTCTAGTTTTAGGGTTCATGAGAAAAATAAACCATTTTTTGAGCAAACCAAATGTGTAGGGTTTGTTATACTTGCCAAAAGCAAGAATAGAATATACAATTTAAGTAGAATTTATGTTAATAGGAAATAGAGAAAAAAATTCATTGAATCAGACTCTCTTTACAATGAGCTGTACACTGTGTGTGTGTATATATATATATATATATATATACAGATTTGCCTGATACCATTGAAAATTATATTCTCAGACTATCTATAAGCCTATGTTTTAACCAGAACGTTTATTAACAATTTTTTGTTGATAAAATGAAGAATGAAATGAACAAAACTGTATTATAACATATGAGAATCTTTGACTGGACGCTTGCTTCATTGAAACGAGGAGCCACGAAGAAAACAAGTAGTTAAAAGTAGGCTGTTAAAAGACGCGTATAACAGCATTTAAAAAGAAAATTAGGTAGGCGTTTATACTCCGGTACCCTGAAATGTGGTAGTCTTACGTTGATCAAATACAATATGACCTGTATTATACGCTGCGTTAAGGTTTAGCCACATTCCATTAAGATTATTGCAAGAAATCTATAAATAATAAGATCTCCATTATGTCTATGATAAGAAGTGATAAGCTTCAATTGTACAGTTAATTATAATCTTGAATAAACCTACACTTCTACCTCTCATTACAAAAATGGGTGTAATACGCTTGTGATTAGTTACTACAAAATAAAACCAATATTTTCACCAATGGAGAGAAAAGGGGGTTTATCATTCTTTAAACAATTGATAAATTGATAATTATTCATATATACTCTGAAGTTGATTTAATAAACATTTCACTTTATACAAAGCTTGAATGCTTGTGAATATCATAACTTGAAACGGGTGAAGCAGCATGGAATTATAAAAACTAATTGTGTAGCTAAAGTGTGTTTTAGGGGAGAGTCTTTCCTGTAACTGACTCCTGTGAAAGTTTTTTATGAATAGTTACATGAATAACACACAGTAATACATAATTATGTATTTATCATAGTAGCATTTATAACATTTTTGACAAACCTTAAATAACCAATCAAAGACAAAATTGCCATCCCAAGACAATATAACGTTAACTATGTCCAAAACTAACACTATAAATCTGAGATTGTTGAGCTAATAAAAAACGTTAGTCATAAACCTTGAAACAATTAATAAAATCCATAAATATCAATTTAAGTTCAAAATGGTATGTCATGTCTAAAATTACTAATGCAACACAAACTAATCACTCCTACACTAAGATTTTTACTAGAATCTTTTAAATAATCTTAAATTTGTTCACCGAGGGAATCGTATTCATTCTCACAAGAAAAAGAAAGGCGAAATGTCAAAGGGCTTAAAATTCCACAGAAAAATAATTATAGGCAGATACTAATAAATCTACGATTTTGTGACTTTTTGTGCTTCATATTTATTTTATTACAAATATCACGTAATTGTTATTTCCAACTTTCCAAATGGAAGAGAATGACATGATTGGTTAGATTTATAAAGCACCCAGCCCATTAAATATGATGGTATTCAGTCCCCAAAATCAGAAGGAAATGTGTTTTTAATAAAAGTGTTTTCCACTCTTCTTCTATAATATTCCATCTGTTTAAACTTATATATTATGTTGCAATTATATAATTTCCAACTATTTTTTTAAATGAGTGTTTATGTTATAAAGTTATTTAGTTGTGTTTCTAGCTATTATGTAGTTGCTGGCTTCTTCCAGGTTGAATGTTATTCCTTCAAACATGGTATCCCTTTTAAACGAAGAAAAATATTTCCCCGATGATTCAACTTCGGTTGAGGAGCGACATAACGTCAACCATAGAAGAAAACTCACCTAAAAAGAAACGCTGTCTCTCAAAGGGCCATCTTTGATCTAATACTTGGCATCCTGAACACATTCAAAGTATCATCTGAGAATCGAGTAAAACGAGCTAAAGAGAAAGAAGGGTATTTTATAAATTAGACCCATTAGTAAGACAAATTTGTTAACGAGTTAGTAGAAAGTTAATAATGTATATCATGTTGATGTGTGTATGTGTATATATATACATAGTGTTATAGATTTATCCCTTGTAAATATGACGAGTAGATGTAAATATTGAGAAGATGTATATTCTTATTAAAAGATTCAACTAAAATACATGTATTCGTGAGGGATCTTAACCCAGACACCAAAAGCTGTTTTAGCTATAGGGTAGTCAAACATGTTAGGACCCGTATTAACTTATCCTCATGTATATTTGGGGAAATCTTACTGGGCTAAAGGAATTGATTTGATATAGAATGTCCACTAAAGCACAATGGATAGGTGTTGTATTGATAATTAACATGTCGATTGGATGGAGGTGTCACACGGATTTTTCGAAGGAATGGCTCTATAATGTGAAAAAGACCTTTTAGATGTTCTTTCATATCGAATTCCGTGTATAGTTTTGCCACATATAATTAAATAATTCGGATAAATAGGAATGCAAAACAGCGTCTAAAGGAAAGGTAAAGCAAATTGACTCTTTTATAAACGATAGTTAGAATAGTGGGAAACCCTAACCTTTTATGAAACTGGAGGGAAGGAGTACACTAAGCGAAATCATAAAGTATCGAAGTAAATATATTCTTACACAATTATAAATTATAATAATGTTTGTACATTCACATCACCTCTTATATCATCATCCCTCTTATTTACGACAAACTTATTCATCCATCCACAATCTTTTGCATGCCCTTGAAAAATATTGTTTTTTAAGTAAAAAGTTACGCCATGCACAGCTTCTCTCGCTTCCTTTTCACGACTGAAAGGCCGTTATTTCCTAGCGTCTTGTGTAGGCATATCAGGTGTTAAGCAACATATTTTGGAAGGACGTTACAATATTGCATGATAACTCTTTTCCGTATATCAATAGATTGTCGAAAAAAGGTCCTTGTGCTCTTCTGGGAGTTGTATTGGGAACCATCCCTTTCAAAACAAATTATGAAACACAAGTACTTGAGGATGAGTTCCCTGAGCAAAATTTTGGCCATCGCTAGTCAAAATTCAACTCTTTCAAATCATGGCATAGACTCATTAAATATTTTTTTCTTGATGGTTGTAGACAGGAAACCATGCATTTTCCTCTGTGTATTCTATTGTGATGTAATCCCACAGTTGATTTTTCCTCTGTTACACTTTCATCCCATCAAAAGCGTATCACTGCACGCTGCTCTATTTTGGTGTATATGGCTATTTAAATTAATGCAGGGGGTTTGTGCTTCTACCTGTGCACAAAATAAGAAAATCAGCAAATAGAACGGATTTTAAAATAAGTCATTTCTTAAACATTCTCCCGAAAAGATGATAAAAAAGGTAAAAATGTCCAATCAAAAATATTCCCAGTATATTTTATGACATATGTTAAATACGAATTAAGATAATTTTTAAATTTGTATAATTAGTTCACATGTTAAAATTTGAGCCTATTTATGTTTTTAACAACCCTTTAGGGTTATAACAAAGCTTAGTGATAATAATGTTAATCCAAATAACCAAGGCTAAGAGCCCAGGGAAAAAACCTGATAAGTCACATTTATGAAATTTCACAGGAGACCATTTTGAAAGTTTCAAGACTCGTGAAAGACTTATCCTTTCATGATTTTTTATGATTTTAGCTTTCATATTGTGTCATATTAATATTATAACACATTATTCACTGGTTTGAATGCATAACTACAAAAAACACTTTTCATACTTGACTTTTTACAACCAGCACAACCTAAAAATGGGAAAAAACCTGATAAGTCCAGGGTTTATAAAGTTTTATACTATGTTTTTCCTACGACTACTTAAAGAATAGAATAAAATTACTTACTTAAACATATTAGGGCGTTTGTTATATTCATATGAGGATTGGGGTGAGGGAGGGTAATTAGGCGAGTGAGAAGGGAATCATTGTTTGAATTGCATTTTATTTATTCTACAAATAATGTCAGTACTTTAGCTTACAAAAACTATGCTTACAATGAATCTTCAAAACATTTTCTTAAGTAAGAAGTTTCACTGCAGCAAAATCGTTTAAGATGTTGTAGATCCTTGTACTTCTCGGAGGAAATTTTAAGAAAACCTAAAAAATGATTCAATAAATAAAATAATGTAGATATACCTTAGCTAGGTTTTTCCTTTAATCTTTATGATTAATTCATGTAATAAATTATTGTCAAAATAACACAAAACCCTTAATAAATAAAACTTGTCTATTAAATTTAAGTTATTAAATAATTCTAACATATCTTCGTAATGGACAGCTGGCAGGATCATCTCGCCCTCTCTCAAGTCATGTTGTCAGCCAAGTAGTTCGCTTCTTCTCCCTGGTCGATCAAACCTATGTTCTTATTGCATTCTAAGTACGAATGCCCCTTTGGGGAAGACTACCTTTACGCAACCCAGTCGCTTTTCATAGTGCACCAAATGATGGAAGAATATGAATGCAGAGACATTTTTATTTTGGCCTCCGCATAAGTCGCAAAAAATCTCAAGATGTTTGATTTGTGGATCCATAAAGTTGTATATAAAGTGATGCAGGAATGAACATACCTCGTCTGCTCCTTTCGCCCGATGATCTCAGGGTACATGGGTAATTATATGCTGGTGAATCCCATTACGGGTTTCATCATTCAATGCGTGAGGGCGTGTTTTGTGTTTCCCTCTCTTGTCTCGCTGGACTTCGCCTTCTCGCTTTAGAGACTGTAGTAAGTAGTTTAGCTTACCCTTTCGAATCCCGTTTGTAACGACATGAACGTTAAACTTGCAAACAGGTATTTCTTGAACACTTTCAAGAATGCAGAAACAAAATATGTAGGAAGCCTAATGAAAATTTGCTTCTTCCTCATCTTTCCTAGGTCATTTCCACTGCACTGGGACCACTGTGATTAGCCACTAAGATACAGATTAATCTCATCATGGCTTAGAAATTCATTCGTGTGCTTGATGAAAACACTTTTTTCTACACTTAAATGGTTCTCCTGTTTCATGTGATTGCAATCTCAAGAGTTTGCTTGCATCTCTGACACGGCCAAGTTTTCTTCTCTTCTTTGTCAGCTTCTACTTTGAACTACTATTTCGTTTGTCACAACTCGAATCACTCTCTTGTAAATCCATTGTTATTGACCAGAATAAAACGCGTTATAAAACGTTTCTACAATAACTTTAAATAAATAAAATTACAGTCCCATAGATTCTGGCATAGCCCTGACACAAACATTCACAAATTATGCTAAGCAAACAGGTAGAGAGGGGCAAGAAATTGGTGACAAGGATATTTTTTAACAATATTTTTGGTCACCGTCACTCACAATGGTTCTATATAAAAAGAAGTCATGATATAAATATCAGTGGTCGGTGAAGACGAGAGATTTGCTTGCCTTACGGCGACAGCTGAACACTCTGAATAACAAGAGCTGCGACTGTCACTTACAAAATATTGGTTGGTGATAAGGTGACCCACAGGTGGCGGTCAATAGCGATTTCATATTGTACTTTACTCTTATGTATCAATAAATATTCTTTGATGAAAAGCCGCTATTTGATTGTTTTTGTAAGCAGCGGCATTTTAACTACGGAAAAAAGTTGTAAGATTTCCTGGACGTGTCAGGTTTTATTCCCAGTTTTGTATGGTCTTATCAGCTTTTTCCCCTATACTGGTATTTTAAAATTGTAAATATCTCTGGACTCCTCATGTTTTTCCCCAGTTTGATTAAACATTCGTAAAATATGGCGGTTGAACTACTAGATGGCATTGAAATCAGAAAATCGAATATTTTGGACTTATCCTGTTTTACCCCTGGACTCTTCAATTATAATGGCCAACCCAATATTACCTAAACTAGTTGTTTTAGACAATTAACATTAAGGGCAGTGGCTGCTCGTCACTTTAGAAGTTGAAGGGCGCAGCCTGTTTATTTCATAAATTATTTCTAAATAATTATATTTAAAAGAAGACACAAATTTCGGAATATGTTTTGTTAAATAAAACTTCATTTAATTAAATTCAAAAATTAATATCACAAAACAACATGGAAAGATAAAAAAAAATCTTCCCCCAAAGGACGTAGATGTGTTGTAGAAAACTCTGCAGCTGTGTAATGTGCATAAATATATAGGTATGTATGTTTTCACTTTGTTCCATACAAAATTCAGGACATGGCCTACCTAATGAATTCAATTCTCTTTTTTGATAAAGAGTTAATTTTGCAATATTCGTTGTTTAACGCCGAATTGAACTATTCATATTAACCCTGTTACAAAAAATAAAAAAACAAAACTCAAATAAACATTTTCCTAAAATAACGTACATAATTTTATTATAAACACACGCGCCCCCAAATACCCTAAAGATGCGGAGAGCAGGATGCTACAACAACATTGTGATTCACGCTTAACATTTCACAAGCTTTAAACCTTATGGAGGGGCCCCTTCAAAAAAAGATTTAAGCAATGCTATAGTAGCTATGCAGGAGGGGGGAAAGGGTTAAGGGGGGGGAAGTTTGGTTTCAATGCATGGCGCTGCCCTCGCGGCCTGATGCATGCCATTTAAAGACAAGGGGGGTAAAAGGGGGGGAAGGGTTTGGTTTGGGACAATATGGGGACCGATGCCATTTTAAAAACTTACTGTTATCATTAAAAAAAAAAAATTTTTTTTTAAACTTTATGGAAGTAAAATGGTCGTGAGAGTGGAATAATAACTTAAAAAGGAAAATGGGGATTCGTGAGGTTGGGGGGGCGGCCCCCACCCCTTGGAACAAAGCCCCCCCTGATTAAGGGTTTTAAAAAATTCCAATCAATGACAATGGTGGCTTTTAAAAATATGTTTATAACTTTATTGTATTTTGTTGTTCTAGAAGGGTATGGGGTATGTGATAGGGTTTTTGTGATGGATGTTCATTTCTTTTTTTTAGTTGTATAACCCAAATTTGTAAAAAAATGTACAGTTAGAAAGTCGATGTGAACATTTTTAATAGATAATCTTAAAGTTTTTAATGTTTTTGAAAACTTTGAAAAAAATTAGAAAATTTAAATGAGTAAATAAAACTGTTTTTGCCAAAATGTAAAAATTTTTTTGTAAAATAAACAAATTTGATATCGTTTTTTTAAAAACTTTTTAAATATACAACAAATGCCCCATACATTTTTATTTGGGTCATAAATCATAATAAGACAATTAAAATGTGGGATATTTGTTTTTTGTTTTCTAAAATAATTTTTTTAATATTTTTTTATAAATTTTAAAAAGTGGGTCTAGTTTTTGTTCTTATAATACCTTTATGAATGTATTATATTATTTTATATTATTAATAAAAATATATTTTAAAATTTTATATAATAATCATATATATACATAATATGTATACATACAAAGCATATATTATAATATAAATTAATTATATTCATATATACTATTATAAACCCTGATTTACATATTTTACATAAAAATATAATAATATATTACATATATATATGTTTATGTGATGTAAGTACAATTACCCCCCAAATTATTTTCCCCGGGGAAAAATTTGATACGCCCATTTGTTTGAATATATTGTTAATAAAATATGAATTCTAATCAAAACCTTAAAACAAATTCGATAAAATTTGTTTTTTTTTTCTTTTTCACCTTAAGTAAATTACTTTTAACTTTAAAAGAAACGTTCTGTGTCTTAGGGAAACCCAAACGAGGTGTATTTTGATTAATTAAATAAAAAATAATTTAAAAGCATGATTTTTCATATTAATTAACCAAATTTCTCATCAATCTATGTAATTTTTTACCACACTATTACATTTTGGAAAAGGTTCGTAAAAAATTTACTGTACAACAGAAAAACGATGTTAAGTCATGAGGAATCCTTTGAAGGGACATGCGTTTACAATCTTCCAGTGTTAAAAAAAAGGTTTCCCACCCTGGTTTAAACATTCACTCCAAGAAGAGATGTGTAGTCAGCATAATTTTATTGAGAGGGGAAAGAGAAATGCAACGGTGAAAGAGTGCTACGTGAAGTTGGCAACCCCAGAGTTTTTTTAAGTTTTCACAAAAACTATGGCGCACAAATTATGGGGATTAGGATATTCTTGTGGCACAATTCAGCACTAAATATTGGCATGGGTTTTTCAGAATTTGTGCGGTTAGTGGTGTGGACAACTTCACAGTACCCACCCTACCCCAGTTTGGAAAATTGAAATTGTTATTGTTGCAAATCGTTTGTTACTGTTTGTTTCGTATTGTCCCGCAAAAGTTTCATTTGTTGCAAATTTGTTCTTGCACAATTGGAACGCGAATTGGACACTTTTGTTTTACTCGTGAGGGCCAAATTCATGAAAGCCCTACCCAAAATCTTTTAAAAAATGGTTTATTTGCATTATTTTGTTCCTCGCTTGTTTCGGATTGTTACACAAATTTTTTTATTGTTCAGTTTTGAAATGCTCACAATATAGTATGTTTACACTGGGGAAAGAGGGGCCAACTTCACAGTAGCCCATTCCGGTTTGAATAATATCAAGGCACTTATGTTAAATAAGTATATTTTTAAATTATATTGATATTTTATAAATACTAGATGCTCAAAAACTATTATTTTAATCTAAACAGTTGTAGAAATGTATAGAAAATTTGAAAATTAACTTGTACCCTATTTGTTTGTCATGTTTGTAAAATCCACATTGCCGATGAGACGATAAAATTAAGTGGTGAAAGTTGTGTTGGGATGGGGTTTTTAAAAATTAAATTTTGTAGATAAATATTTAATCAATAAATTATTATCAGAATGCAAGAGATTAGCTGTTAAAGATTTATTGCATTGTATTTTTAGTTTAATTTGTAAAGGACGTTTTTGATTAGTCAAGTGTATTCATTTCGATTTTTTGTTTAAATTCTTAGGTTTTTTTTGCAAACTTGTGGAAAAATTTTTGGAATTTCAGGCTTTCTGTAAGTATTTTTAATCACTTTTTTGCAAATTTATTTGGGTCCTGTAAGAAAACTTTGATTGATTTGGAAAAAAATAAATTTTACTGTCAAGGAGTTTCTTGTCTTCTTGTTTAAGTGTAAAAAAGTTGAAATAGTTGGAAAAATGACATTTCCTTCCAACCATGTCTCTTTGTGGTCAAATATACTCCCTTACTATACCCAAACAGTGTAGTAGCAAAAAAAAGGGGGATGCGATGTTTACTTTAGGATAACTTAGCTATGAGCTTCTTGGGGGGGTTTGGGGAAAGAAGGGGTAAGTTTGGGGTTTTTTCGGTAATTTCACAAATGTCAAGTAGCGAAATCAATTTTTTTGGGAAATTTTTGGGGGAGGTGAAGCCAAAAAAAAAAGGGCTTTTCTTTACTATGAGTTTTAGGGCATGAAATAAGTTGTAGACCAAAAACTCCTAGTTTTTGATTTCTGACTTTGTTTGTTTTTTTTTATTGTTTTTTTTCCAAAGTGAGCGATTCAAAGTGAAGATTTTCCATACTTTTAAGACACAGGGGGTGGACATTTTAAAATTGACCCCCTGTGTGACCACAAAAGGTCCCCACACACAAAATCCCCCCTTTTATCATAGTGGCATGGTTTTTTTTTGGGGTTTGTAGGAGTTTTAAAAATTTAAACCCAAACAAAAAATATAATGCACAAAAATTTGGGAGAAAAACTAAAAGTTAAAAAATCAAAAAAAAAATTTTTGTTTATATTTTCTAGTTGAGGTGGGGAAAGGGAGTTTAGCATAGTGAAAAGAATATTTTAAATTTTTTTTAAAAAATATAAAATGAAGTAAAAACATTTTTAAAAAATTCAAAACAAAATAAAAATAAACATGTTAAGGAACAAAAAAATTACAAAAATTCTTTAAACAAAACTTTTCATGTTTTAAAACAATGTGAGAGGGTACTACTAAAAAAAAATATCGAGGTTTAAAAAAGGAAAAAAATGGAAATCTTCGAAAAAAGAAATTTTAAAATGAACCAAGAATTAATTTTTTAATTGAAAAGTAAAATTTAGTTTTTTAAAATTTTGTTGTTTTTCTGTGAAAAATTTATGGTTCCCAAAAAGGCGTCAATCCACCCCCCTAGTGTTAAATATAAAATTTGTGTTGCCCTGCCAAAACAAAATGTGATATATTTTTTGGAGGAACCACCCGGAAAACAAACAAAAGAACAAATTTTTCCCAACCCTTTAAAATTTTTTGATTTAATGATTTTGGGGGAAAAGGATGGGGAGGCAGCTTCATGAAGGTCCAAAAAAAAATTATCATTTGTGAGCATTTTCAAAACGGAACAAACGAAAATTTTTGCGGATAAATTTCTGGAAAAGCGAAGAACAAATGATTGAAAAAAAAGAACTTGAATTTCTAAATGGGGGGGGGGGGAAAGGGGGAAATGCGGTATTCTGTGACTCATTTGCATAATCGGATGGTGGGAGGGGGGATGGGGGGATGAGAAGGGGTGGAGCACTCGATGGTGGGGGAGAGATGTGGGGGGAAGGGGGGTTGGGGGGTGGGGAGGCCCGGTTTTTTCTTATACCTTTCGTAAATGGTGCGGCTTTCTGTGACTATTTAATAATGGGAAGGAGGGGTGGGTAGATGGGGGGGTGAGGGGTTGTGTCTCCTTTGGGTTGCTTTGGGGGGATGTGAGGTAAGGGGGTTTGGGGGGGTTTGGGGCAACCCGGCTGCCCGGGGAGGGGGGACTTTTTTTTTTTAGTGCAGATTTCGGGGACTCATTTGCTAATTTAAGGATTGGGGCGCGTGCTGATGCAGTTACGAAAGGGCACAGTTGGGTTTGCAGCGGATGACAGAGAGAGGTGATGATTTAGTGTTCTCCCTCTCTCTCATCAGTTGAGAAGGGTGACAGAGAGAGGTAGGGGGGCAGGGAGGGGGTTTAGTGTTCTCTCTCCGACGAAACCCGCGAGTTTTTTTTTTTTATCCCTCTCTCTCTCCTCTTTTTTCATCGAATGATGTAAATAGGGTTTGGGAGGGCCGCTTGGGATATGACGAGTTTTATTCTCTTTTCTCTTCTCAAAACCCCGATGGTAAATCCTAGCAAAAATTGGGAATTAAAGGGTATGACAAGTATTATTACCCCTAAATAAATTGTACAGTTTTTTTAAAACCTAGTATATTTTAATATTCATTGATACATATATTCAGTAAAAAAATTCTTCTCTCGCTCAAAGATTTTTCATGCTTTGTCTTTGTCTTTCAAATACACATACATATAGTCTATTAAAAAACGCGCCACGACCGGTTCTTTCACACTTGAAAAGTCGTATTTGCCGTCGCCCTTTAGATCATCCCCGCTGCGACGCGTTAAAAGACTTCTGTATCTCGCGCCAAAGTTTTTTTCCTGGAAGATTCACTTTGCCCAATAGTCCAGCGTCACGATGTTTTTGGGTCGTTTTCCGGTTTTGTGATTCCTCGTCTCCTTCCAGGCGACGAACGTTTTTAGGCCCCTACTTTTCGAGTTCAGAGATGCTTTTGACACGGGGCGAGTTCCTCCCGCTCGATCCCATCCAGCCCATGCACAAAGCGTCTTCCCCGAGCAAAGGGGTATCGATTCCTCGAGTGGGGAGCGTCTTCGTGAGAATTTGCGGCTCGTCCCCTTCCTTCAGCTTGTAGACGGGACTTTATGTTGAACAGTTCTCGCCCGGGCTGAAATCGCCTCGACATTCCGGTTTAAAGGCAAACCGAGCCAGTGCACCGAAGAGTCGCAACACTCGCTTTTAACCCCTTCCCCGGCTCTCGCGATGTTGTATTCCAAGCTGTTGCTGAGGGGTCTTAGTTTCATATGTCCCCCAGACGAAAACCCCAAACCCTCTAAACATTTCGAATGAGATGCGTTCCCTACCCCCCGGTCGCTTTATTTTGTGGGGGTGGAGGGGGGAACATACCCTTTGCCCCCCTATATTTCCCTTTGCATCGATTTACGAATTGTGTGTCGAGTCGAACCCTAACCATTTAACGACGCTCTATTTTCCCGGGAAGTCTGACTATCTTCTCCCCGAGGTAGACGTCCGGATAAAGAAGTTCCCTTTTTAAGTTCCTTAGCTTAGAAACCGCCCGTGTAGGGTTACCTTTCATATCTTCGGTGGGAAGGGGCCTGGGATTAGTCTCGACCCCCTTGCGTTTTTTTAAACAGTTTTAGTGACCAGTTTGCGGTATAACCTTTTCTAAAACGTCTTATATTGCTGATACGGACTATATCGCCTTTCTTTAAATACGTTCGGCGTGGGGAAACCCAGATCCCTTTAAAATTTATAGATGTAGGGAAAAATCTATCGTCCTTGACGTCTATAGGTCTCATCTTTATGGTCGGTGCACCGTACGGTTGTTTCGCCCCGTAAGGAATCGATATATGATCCATCGATACGACCCTTTTAGCCGTAAACCCTCCCCCCACATTGTTCTTGAGGGCGATTAAATCGTTCAATCGCTGCCTTTGCTTTACTTTGTAGAATAGATTGTCCTCTTTTCTCTGAGTGTTTTAATTCTGCTTTGTAAAACTCCGCCCGTTATCCGTTTGGGATGACGTAACGAGGTAAACCTACCTTGTCGAGGAGGAGGCCATTGCGACATGACGTTTTTACCCGTTTTTGTCTTGCGGGTGCGGCCAACCCCTCTTGGAATACAGTCGATGGGTGAAAAGGTATTTGAATCCCTTATTCAACCAGAGAGGTTATCATCTTTTCCAGAGGGGCCGAAGGACTCGTTCAAGCTCGTACGCTAACTGTCTTCGAGGAATCGTGTCTTGCCGGATGATGAAGTTCGCGCGCAATCTCCCACTTGCCCCGGACATGTTATGTTAAAATTCGAAGAGTTGATGTTTTTAAACTGTTTCCCCCGCCTCGCGTATTTCCCTGGGAGAAGAAACGATCTCGTTAGGTGGCGGAATGTCCGGCCCCGGTAGATGCGTGAAAGGTGTAATCGATAACCCATTCGTTGGGTCGTCCAATGGATAATCGCGCCTTTCCCGTCGCATCTTGTATAAACCTTCCCTCGAGCTCCTCTTAAACATAGGTTTGATGTTTAGCGAATACTTTGATCCCGCACGCTCTTGATACGAGTGTACGGTTTTTTCTCAACCAATGCCGTTCGTTTCTTGAATAGACTTGTATATTTTCAGATCCCCTTAGTATAATGCGGGGTGCTTTTTAAAAGTAATTCTAATAGCCCTCGAGTATCGGGTACCGTCTTATTGTTGAGAAGTATTGTTCCTCTTTCCCGTCGAATAGTTTGGGTATCTCCGAGTTTGGTAGAGTTCCCCTTCAGACGTACCCCATATTTTCTTTCAGAATGCGGGGTGAGAGAAAAAAGTAAGTATCCAAATGATGGTTGCTCGCGATTCTCGGGTGGGCCTTCGGGTTCGGGTTCGGCGAGGCCTTCCCATCTTGTTTAGGGTTCCGTGATAGGTTTGAACGTTTTATTCGTACTGCTCCAAATCGTGCCGGCATCGCGTATTGCTTATCTTTGTTTAATAAACTTATCGCTTTTTTGATATCCTCCGTGATCTTTGTCGACATGATGTAAGGTGCGAATTTCTTACGGTGAAGAAAGGTTTTATTTATCTAAACGTAAATAAAACCCAATTCGAGTGTAAAATCTGAGGATCGTCGTCGAGCGTGTTTTATCATAAAGATATAGAGTCATCTTTGACACCCGAAAAGGAGGGTGTCGATAATTTTGTTTTTAACAAGCAAAATTTTTTTCAAGTTTTGCCATCGTTGAAAAGATGCCGCCCTCTTGAACTTTTTAACCGCGTTCACCTGTTGAGTTTTAATTGAAAAGTCTCCCATCCTTCTTCAGAGGTTTCGAATCCAAATAGATGTAGATGAAACTACGATTAACCGTAGAGTCTCATAAGCTTTAGACCCGGGGTCTGAAGGTAATGAGGGGATACCTTTTTTCGCAATACTATACCGTCTGCATCGTAAAGCTTGTTGTTTTCCGGTCCCCTTAAGCGTAGTACACCTCCCGGGTATAAAATCGTTGTAAAGGTTCGATGATCTCGAAAGCTTCATCTAGGCTTAGCAGTTAGAACCTAAAACGTCAAGCGTTGTTTTATTTTCGTTGAGCGATCCTCATGTGATGAGCAGTTTCCGCACCCCCTCTACCCCTTACGGTACCTTCTCAAGTTGATGTTTTCACTCGAGTTCTCCAAAACTCGATAACGATTCCATCTGTCTTTTTATGAGGTCCTTGGCGGTGTTTGGGCGACTATCTGCTCGTACTTTGTCTCGCATCCCTCCTATCGACGTAAAACTTGTTACGACATCCTTAGTGTGCGGGTGACTCGACGTTGACAATTCTTTTCGATCTAGGTCGTAATCCCTTGGAGTTTAGAGTTGATTACTTGCTCGTGAGAGATCTATATTTGTAGGACTATGACCTAATTTAGATATGGACGAAAATGATATCTTATCGCGTACTGAACGCGCGTTCGCCTCAATCGTGCAAGATAAAGGTATCGAACCCGTAGCGATATCGTCCTTTATCGATCTCATGATCTTTGCTCAACACGAGAAAATCATACTTGTTTTTTTCCCAACACAGCGAGAAACCCCCCTTTGGGAATTTTTGGAAAGTCATACCCGTGCTCACATGATCGTCGTAGACATGTCTCAGGTTCGTATCGTCCATCCTGAATAGGATGATAAGATTAGCGTTATTTTCTCAACATCTGTTTCGGGATGCGCGAGTACGTCTGACAGAGATAGAAACAGTCTATGGCCCTATGTCTCCCCATACTGAAATAACCCTGTATATTAAACTGTTTATCGCAAGCGACGTCGTCAAATATGAATACAGAGTCGGGTTCAGCCTCAGACGGTGGGATAATTTCCGCGTTGTCGGAATAAGGGAAATAGCCCATGCCTTCAACGAGTGAGAGGACCTTCGATAAACGTTGATACTTAGGCTGGTATAACGATTTTGAGTAAACGTACACGTTCTTGAAGCGTAGCCCGTTAGGTTCCTCCACAGGCTGATCATAGCTTTGGTTTTACCGCAATTCGATGGTCCACAGATGATGCAGCGGATAGTATCAGGTAACAACGTAAGGTGTCTCTGAGGTAAAGCTCCTCTCTCATCATGATCGTTGTTGTGTACAGTTAAAGAGTCTGTCTGTTTATCGAACCGCATTTTGGGACGACTACTTCATCTATATAATGGACGCACCTATATAAATGCTAATCTGTACGTGTCATGAGGTGAAGAAGAGGGGGAGGTCTTTGGATAAGATAATCAATAATCTACCGTTTGAAGCGCATATACCGGATACCAGTTCTGCGGACCGGGAAAAAAGTTGGAAAAACGATTGAAACGGGGCGATCCTGGAATAAACGAGTTAGATCGACACTGTAAAGAACACGATATCGCCTACTCCAAGGTGAAAGATCTTGCAGGACGTCATACTGCAGATCGTGAACTTATCGAGAAATCGTGGAAAAGATTACTCGCGCCAGACTCGAAGTTGAGCGAGAAAGCCGCCGCGTGGGTAATCACCAACGCGATGAAAGCTAAAGTCAAGATGGGTTCAGGTCTAAAGAAGAAGAAGAAAACTCAACGTCGTCATCGGCGTTCTACTACTACTACTACTACTACTAGACGTCGTAGAAGAAGGAAGGAACTCTACCTATACTACCTTTGATCGCTGCGCTTGGAGCCGTCGCCGGAGGAGCCGCAGGAATCACCAAGGCCGTACAAAGTCTAAGGCGAATACGATACAATTGACTGAGGCTCAGAGACATAATCGTACGCTCGAAGCTATCGCCATGGGGAAAGGTATGTATCTACGACCTTACCCGAATTTAAAATGACTACCTAAACGTGCCCTTACTGAAACGGATCTGCGCAAGTACGCCGCCGAGTTAAAAATCCCCTTCTGTAGAGGAGTATTTGCGAGAGATGCTTTACCTAACGGTCCTCCTTGGAAGATAGAGAACGCCATCATCAATCTTGACGATGATAGTGGTAAGGGTACGCATTGGGTGGCGTATAAGGAAAACTGTGAACGGGCGGTTTACTTCGATAGTTTCGGTTATCTAAGGCACCGCTCGAACTTGTTCAATATCTCAGAAGAATACCCATCACCTATAATCATAACCGGTATCAAGAGTACGGGACCGTTTTATGCGGACATCTTTGTTTAGCTTTCCTTAAATACTCACGTTGACGTTCGAACTTAGTAAATATGTCTATGACACTTACACTGACAGGTCAGAGTTCGAATCTGACAGAGAACTACTTCCCGCATATCCTGCTCGGAGAAGAAAATCGTGAAGAAGAATGGTTCATCGGACTGATCAATCTGGCCACGTTCAATTCCATACCGAACATTGACGAACGTAATAATACATTTTTTTTTGCGACGGTAAAGAGTATACAGTCCCACCAGGCCCTATGAACTTGAGGCGTTGGATCGATTCTTGCGAAGGGAAGTCCCGATTAACGTAAAGCTCTCGATTATCGGTGACCTAGCACCTTAAAAAGCTATATCACTTGCAATAAACCTATCGACTTTACCCGACCTGGTACGTTTGCATCCTTGCTAGGGTTCGACCCAGTCATACTTCCTGCAGGGAAGACGCACATATATACCAATACTGTGAATATTCTTCACGTGAATGTGATCCGTGTAGAATGTAGTCTCGTTAGCGGGACTTACGTCAACGGAGAACCGAGTCATACCTTGCACGAGTTCAGCATGACCGTCCCGCCAGGCTATAAGATAGTGGAAGCGCCTAACAATATCATTTACCTTCCGGTAACGAAGCGAGTAATAGAGTCTATCTCGGTACGACTTGTTGACGAGCGAGGAGATATCGTCAACTTTAGAGACGAGACGATATCGCTACGTCTACATCTGAAACGACTCGCTGGAGATGGTACTCGTACTAGATAAAACAAGACGGCGAAGTCTTCCTCGAAACATTGAGAGAAGGACAGTGAAAGCGTTAACACCTGCCAATAAACTCTATTTAAGACGTCTAGGTTACTCGTTACGAAAATAATGGATGACGTCGTGGATATTCTGAACATTGGGGAGTCTGTCGCTTTTGATACAGCCTTGGCCAGTTTCCAGTAACATTCCTACGCCTCGTATATTCCCGGTCCGTTAGCTAACGGGAACGAGCTTAGGATATCTATCCAACAAGAAGGGTTATGCACCTACCTCATCGCTCTCTGCTACACATCAAAGGGCGACTACTTTTGAATACGGGAGAACCTGGAAGCACTTCGAGAATTGTTAATAACGGAATACTGCATCTATTCTCAAGAATTGCCTATGAGATCAACGGGGTAGAGATTGATCAATCGAGAGATGTGGGTATTTCGACCCAACTTAAAAACTATCTATCTATAAGGAATGGTTGGCAGACTCATCTTTCAAACGCGGGTTGGAGGTTTGAAGGAGTTCACGTACATGCTGAAACGGGCATCTTTGACGTATGCATCCCTTTACGTCTCATACTAGGATTCGTTGAAGACTATTCCGAATACTGATCAACGCGAAACAAGAGCTGGTGCTAGTTCGTTCCACCAGCGACAACAACGCTTTACAAAGAGCCCACCTCCTGCTGCAGAGACACCCTCTAGGATTGAGTTAAGTAAAATATCTTGGCTTGTACCGCATATAAAGACTGATGATATCAATCGTCTCAACCTGCTTAATTTCATCAAGAGCGGGAGGATCATCGAGCTACCTTTCCGTACTTGGGAATTGTACGAGTACCCTAACGTACCCACCTCTAATCAGCATGATTGGACTGTGAAAACGTCAACTTTGCTGGAGAAATCTCGTTACGTTGTTTTCGCGCTTCAGACCGGACGGAACAATACGACGGTAGCAGATAGAAGTATTTTTGACCATTGTAATTTACGTAACGCTAAACTCTATCTAAATTCTAACATGTACCCTTATGAGGATATGAACTTGAACTTTAGACAAGATTCCTTCTCGAAATTATACGAAGACTACGCCAATTTCCAGACTTCGTACTATGGAACGAGCGCCTCTTTACTTTACTTGATCCTTCCCATTTCAAGTCTCACGCACCCATCGTTGTGTTCGATGCCAGCCGACAGGAAGATACTCTCAAGGACGGTATGGTGACGTGTGTTATAACGTTCGAGACGGAGGAAAATATCCCTGTAAATACCAAGGCGTTTTGTCTCATCATTCACGATAGAGTGGTCCGCTATAACCCTTCAAGCAGTGATGTAAGCAAGATGACATCATAAAGAGGGAAGACCTAATTGTTCTCGACTATTAAAGGAACTGAGAGGATGTCTCGGCTACAGAGTGTTATCGGTGACGATAGTGTCAAGAACAGACTAGACAAACCCTGCTAAAATGTCTGAGTGTTCTGCGAATGGTTTAAGAATTTTAAGTCTGATCGGTCAAAAACTTTTGCGATCTAACCAAGAGTGCGATGCGGAACGATACGAGTTCGGTTATTCCAGCATTGCTTCATATGATAGCTCTGATAAACGAGTATAAAGAGTACATAGATTTCAATAAGTTATCATGCGTCTGTGGTCAAGACGAGGTTGACATGACCAGACGGAAGAAGAAAACTACAGACGCTTCTAAACGTAAGCTCGGAAAGAAGATGGAGCCTGCAAAGAAGAAGCCTCGAGAGGAGTCAGAGGAAGCGTAAGTCCTCGATTATCACAAGAATAATGATGATTGGATTAAACGTACGAATCTTGTAATAGGGCTCTAATGATTTTAAATTTAATGATTGGAAAAAATAAATGTTTAATGTATGAATCTTGTAATTAACATTTAATGATTATAACTTTTAATGATTGAAAAAATAAATGTTTAATGTATAAATCTTGTAATAGGCTTCTAATGATTTTAACATTTAATGATTGAAAATAAATGTTTAACGTAATTAACTTTTAATGAAAATTAGAAATAAATGTTTAATATAGATTTAAAAAAAAATAAAGAGTTATTGATTATAACTTTCATTGTATCATTTAATAATTGAGGGGGAGAGGAGGCGGATGAAGGGAAGGAAAGAAATAATGTAAAAACACCATCCATAATTATGAATCTTGTAAAAGAATTAATGATGATTGGAAAAAAATAAATGTTTAATGTAATTAACTTTTAATGATTGGGGGGAAAAAAATGTTTAATGTAATTAACTTTTAAAGTATGAATCTTGTAATAGAGTTCTAAATGATGATTGAAAAATAAATGTTTAATGTAATTAACTTTAAATGTATGAATCTTGTAAAAGAATTAACGAGGATTAGAAAAAAAAAAGTTTAATGTTATTAACTTTTAAACGTATGAATCTTGTAATAGGGTTCTAATGATTTTAACTTTTAATGATTGGAAAAAAATAAATGTTTAATTAACTTTTAATGATTGATTGAAAAAATAAATGTTTAAGTTCTAATGATTTTAACTTTTAATGATTGAAAATAAATGTTTTATGTAATTAACATTTTAAAAATAAATGTTTAATGTAATTAACTTTTAATGAAAATTAGAAATAAATGTTTAATATAATTAGCTTTAAACGTATGAATCTTGTAATAGATGTAAAAAAAAAAGAATTATTGATTATAACTTTCATTGTATTATTTAATCAATGAGGGGAAGAGGAGGCGGATGAAGGGAAGGAAAGAAATAATGAAAAAACACCATCCATAATTATGAATCTTGTAAAAGAATTAATGATGATTGTAAAAAAAGGGAAAAATAAATGTTTAATGTATGATTCTTGTAATAAACTTTTAATGATTATAACTTTTAATGATTGAAAAAAAATGTTTAATGTATGAATCTTGTAATAGGGTTCTAATGATTTTAACTTTTAATGATTGAAAATAAATGATTAATGTAATTATCTTTTTAAAAAAGTAATGTTTAACGTAATTAACTTTTAATGAAAATTAGAAATAAATGTTTAATATAATTAGCTTTAAACGTATGAATCTTGTAATAGATTTTTTAAAAAAATAAAGAATTATTGATTATAACTTTCATTGTATTATTTAATCAATGAGGGGAAGAGGAGGCGGATGAAGGGAAGGAAAGAAATAAAGAAAAAACACCATTCATAATTAATTCTATTTAATGAATATAAAGATTTAAAAACACATAGATACATACTAAATTAGTCGTTTTTTTTTACAAGTTATAGTTCTTGAAATTGTTGTTTTTATTTAATGAATATAAAGATTTAAAACACATAGATACAAGTTATAGTTCTTGAAATTGTTTTTTTTTTTACTTAATGAATATAAAGATTTAAAACACATAGATACATACTAAATTAGTTGGTTTTTTTTCCACAAGTTATAGTTCTTGAAATTGTTGTTTTGTTTATACATTAACACTAATCACGTACACTATAGAGTACAGGACGTGATATTTTTTTTTAGTTTTAATCACTTACACTACAGAACATGAATATTTATACATTAACACAATAGAGTACAGGACGTGAATATTTTTTTTAGTTTTAATCACTTACAGTATAGAACATGAATATTTTTTATACATTAACACAATAGAGTACATGACGTGAATATTTTTTTTTGTTTTAATCACTTACAGTATAGAACATGAATATTTATACACTATAGAGACTACTGAACATGAATTTTTTTTTTAGGTTTAGTTCTAATCACTTACACTGTAGAGAACATTATTTTTTTTTCACATAGACGCACTGTTCACTATAGAGTTGACGGTCCGATAGAGTAATGGGACCATGGAAGAGTATTGACAGTTCCTGGTACTCTATAGCTTTTGTCATCGATAGAGCATAGAGCGACCCTATTGAATTTTTGTGTGTAACGTTTGAATCCTACAGCTCTTATTGAACGAGCCTCTCTCATGACTATCATCTCATCTGTCAAACAATTACGATAATCTCTAATGAAAGCGTTATTAACGCGCTACTCTTCACCCCTTTAGCCTTGAGCGTCTCTCCCTCTCCTTGTACGAGAATGAATAGAGTTTAGGACGTAAACCAATGAACTCAGTGATGATCCGACCTCGAGTCTCGTCTTTTAGTTTACCGAGCACCCCTTTATTTACTACGGGCATCCTGTAAACATTGTCTTGTCCGTAGGTGGAGGTGTCCAGGTAGTCATTAGCTAACAGGGCTAGTCTCTGGTATGCGTCCTCAACAGTCATGTAGTAGAGAAGTGAGTCTGTATCATTGTATTGAAGTTTTAACGTACCTTGGGGGAAGGCAGGGATCATAACCTGGTAATGCAGACCGTACATGATTACCTTCGAGATTTCCAAAATGGCGAATCCCGCATAGATAGGCATATCAAAGTAAATATCTTGCGGCTCCATCTCGAAGATGACTAGGTTTTCTGACACTATCGAGCGGTTTTTAAAGTTAGGGCTGGCTATGAGGTTACACGCTCCAAATTTCCCATCCCACCTGGTAGCTATCTTTATCGTACGGTAAGCCCTCTTGTTAGATATGAGGCGGCCGAATGCGGCATTGTTCATCAGTTTGAAAAACATGTTTTCAAATTGATTGCTCGCTTTACTCCTCATTTCCTCGTTCAACCTGATATACGGAGCCATCCACGGCTTGAAACTGAGAACACGGTGAACTCTCGTCAGTTTCAACCCGTTCGCTAAACATAGCTTTAGATGACGGTAGTGAATGACGTACCCGGTCTTATCAGCTAAAGTTGTTAACAGTTTCTCATGTTTCCCTACGGGTGGAATCCCTTTCTCAGGACAGAACGGAGAGTCAGAATGAGCGTCGTGCACATCTCGCGGATATTCAAGATTTACCTGCATGATATAGCCCGTATCCGCATCGTCCTCTACTTTTAGCACGTCCAATCGAGCAATTTCTTCATCTTCGAGCCACCTGAACTCTCCATAGGGAAGTGAGGACAGCATACTAAATGAGTAGAGTCCATTCACGTCTAGATAGACAATGTAGGACTCCAGCTTGGAAGGATCAAACGGGTCCATATAGCGATTATTCGCTACAGCGTGACGATTGGCCACAAAACATATCCCTCCGCGGATAGCCCCTCAATGAATTGATGAGTGTCCACATCATCGATTAATTCTAGCCGTACCCGGGTTATTCTCAATAGAGCCTGGTACGCTAGACTGGGAGCTGTGAGGGACCATACGGGATCGAGCCTATACGTCTTCATGCAGAGATCACGAAAGTTCTCAAAGACGTCGGCCAGTAAAGTTACGTCCGTGTACATGTAGAGGTTCGAATAGTCCCAAAGATTCTTACATTCGAATACTCGCCAAACCTCACAGGCGTGATCATAGTCTTCCTGAGGATATGACTATCCATGAGCGCGTTGTAAAATTTATCTTTGCTCGGTAACTGAGTCTCGTCTAGCCGCTCGAATGAATCAATATAAACATAGGGGAACACTCCTTTTCGTGTGACTAATTTGAAGCGTTCATCTCGGGATGGCACTTACGCGTGATTTTTAGTTGCTCTGGTTCGAGGTAAGATACGCATTTCTCTAGGGAAGTACATAGAAAACTGAAATTATCTATAATTTTAATTGTAATCCCTCGAAACCCACACCGAATATATTTCATGATTACTTTGAATCTTCCTATTGTCTCTCCAATAACTCTGACTTTTCCTGGATTGACGAGAACGCTCTCCCCGTGAACGGATCAGTTTCTCTACGTTCAACGATTGATTCGAGAAGGAAAAAATTATCGTAGCAACGCGCGTTATGGATTACTACGCTCAGGTGACTCGGGTTCTTGTAATTAATATTACACCCTGCGTGACTACTCCCACGATAAAGTCCAGTCAAGTGACAATGATCCATAACCCGAATATCATCATTCTTGTAGGGCTTCTTGCATATATGACAATGAGAGGCTGTATTATGAGCGTCTCTTTGAGCAGGAGTTAACGGTTTCATTGGTACAAAGGTACTATAGTACTCTAGTACACGCTTCGCTGTATCTAAGAGCGCCTCAACAAATTGGTCAGTACAATCTTTTCCGTGAAGTGACGGTACTCTGAGAGACTATCGTCAAAATTACATTTAACGTACATTCCTACAGAATAAGCTACATGACGCTGAACATTCTCGGTATATGAAAATTTTGTGTCGGGATCACTCGTCTCTATAGGCATAAGTAAGCTCTCCAGGTCCGCATATACGATAAATCCTGTTTTCTCCTGCTGCTTATACTGAGTGAACGTGAGGAATTTATCCTCCCCTTCAGGGAATGTACTCCTTACCGCGTTGAATTTTATACACCCCTCTTTATGTTTTGTGAGTTTGTTTTCAGTCAAAAAAGCGGACAGGCATCTATCGCAAAAGAATCTACGTCCTCTGTTAGACGCTCGCGGTAGTTGAGAGTTTATTAACCGTGACAGATTTTTAATTCCGCTAAAATGATAAGTTTCTGTCCCGTGCACTCTTATCATGAATAAATGAACATGTCTAGCACGCTCTTTAGCACTGACGTGTACAGGAACAATTACTAGATTTTTAGAGGTGTCAGCTGTGTCAAAATAGAATCACTCCCATCATGCTTTGCAGTGTACACATTTACAGATATATCGTTAAGTTTTTCAAAGCGCTCGATATATCTCATTTGGAAAGGGAGAGGGATCCCGTCTAGATTCAACACGTCTCGAAAATTAGGGTAAGAGGATAAACGTCGCACATTTCCCTCGGTTCAAAAAGACAGGATAAAACAGATACAGGGAAACAATGACCTTCTTCACATTGCACATTTATCAACGCTTTACGGTTGGCTATAGTTTTAGAGATTTGAACCGAGCCCCGATCGTGAAAACCGTTTTTTAGAGAGATTTATTCTCATCTCCAATGTACCGTCATACATCCAACCGAGTCTCTAGAAACAAAACCTTCAATTTGAGCAAGGAGGGGGGAAAACTACATTATTCTCATATATCTCCTCCAAGTTTGTAGTGCTAAATATACCGCATAGAGTAGAGTTGAAATACCCTTTCTCAATTCTACCTTCGGTAGGATGTCTAAACTCGCAAATGAGACTGCAATTTACTTTTATCGAGTCATTTGCAATTGTTTCTTCTACCGTCTTTACGTATATACCTCCGCACGCGACGAGAAACTGAACGGGGTCCTTGTAAGGCAATTCATTAGTGATAGAATAGGTTTTTATACGGCGGGTGTACGCCTGCTCAATAAGTTTCAATGAGAGACCTAACGGTTCCAGGTAAAGTCCAAACTGGGTAAATCCCGTACCTAAGTCACGTGACTGAGTCAAAAGCGTCCGGATCTGTCCATCTATATCCTCATGTCCGAGTATCAAAACGCTCGAGGTCTTAATCAACCCTGGTGTATGCTCAATATATGCCTTATATACTTGTGTTGTGATATCACGTTTTAGATAATTAATTAAAAGTTGCTCATTCGAGGTTTATTCACGGAGAGTATACACTTTAATTCCATTTATTTGTTGAGATATAATGATGGGGGAAGAAAAGCGCGCTCTTTTAGCTAGAGGTTCTGTCTTGTTTGCCTATGCTCTCCTTTTTTAGCCTCCTCTTCATTCAAGGTACAGTCCCCTCCAAGATAACGTCAAGTGGGCTCGAGACGGCTGTAAACAAACAAACAGGAACGACTATGATGAGTAAGTGCATAAGTCTGACACCTTACCCCTAGACCATCAGGCTACCTAGCTGCTTCTGTCACTGGCTGTTCTAACGCGTTTCTCTCGTATTGGGAGGGTCAAGGTTCGACTCTCGCCCAGGATGGTTTTAACCTAATGGTTTTTTTCTAGTCTCTCTCTAACCACGCAAATTTGTACACATTTCCTCTAAAAAAATATATATAACCTTATTAATCCCTAAACAGTATTAGTATTTAAGTGTATAACCAGAACGGGTAGTATGGGAGATTTGTAAGAAAGCTTTTTTAGTTTACAGTAAATACAGAAAGGTTTTAAAAGTTTCTTTTTTCTCGGAGAAGGTTGCTGTCCCTCGGTCCCTTTCGTTAAAAAAAGAAAGACGAGAAAAAAAGTGTGTTTAAACTCCCTCGGTCCCTTCTGTTAAAAGAGGGTGAAAAAAAAGTGTGTTTAAACTCATTTCAAAAACGACTCAAGTAGCTGTTTTTTAAAACTATTAAACAATTCGACGAGTTGTCGGGATGAATGTAGAGGGTCTTTCATGAAATATTTAGTTTGATATAGTTCTATGCTTAATTCTAAAAAAATATATTGATTTAAATATTAGTAATTCAGTCACTAACTAAGCAATTTAGCCAATGTAATTAATGGACTGTGTGTTTTTTTAAGGTAAAAGTAATTAATAATCCTACCGCATTTAAAGGTAATTCATTTAAAGGTAATTAAGATTGTTTGAACTTTGGTAAAAGGTAATTAATGGACTTTGTTTTTTTAAGGTAATAAATGGTCGAACTTTGTTTTAAGGAAGATTGTTTGACTTAGGTCTTACGAGTTGTATATTAAGTACAATTATCCTGGGAGTGAGATTCGAACCTCGTTTTGTTAGTTAATGATGTAAACAATTCTTTTTAAACTATTCACATTTAACTTGAAAACAATTAAATGATTATTGACTTAGATTAAGTACGGTTATCCTAACACACATACACATACACATACACATACACATACACATACACATAACATACATATACATATACATATTCATATACATATACATACACATACACATACACATACACACATACACACATACACACATACACACATACACACATACACACATACACATATACACACATGCACACATGCACACATACACACATACACATTCAAGATAGAGATAGGGTGTAACTATTCACAATTAACCTGAAAACAATTCAATGATTATTGAGTTAGATTAAGTACGTTTATCCTAACACACACACACAATACACACATACACACACACACATACACACACATACACACATACACATTCAAGATAGAGATAGGGTGTAACTATTCACATTTAACCTGAAAACAATTCAATGATTATTGACTTAGATTAAGTACGGTTATCCTAACACAAACACACACATACACCCATACACACATACACACATACACACACATACCACATACATACACACATACACATCATACACACATACACACATACACACACATACACACATACACACATACACACACACATACACACATACACACACACATACACACATACACACATACACACATACACACATACACACATAAAACACATACACACATACAACACATACACACATACACACATACCACAACACATACACACACATACACACATACACACACACACATGCACACATACACACATACAAACATACACACACATACACACATACACACATACACATTCAAGATAGAGATAGGGTGTAACTATTCACATTTAACCTGAAAACAATTCAATGATTATTGACTTAGATTAAGTACGGTTATCCTAACACACACATACACACATACACACATACACATTCAAGATAGAGATAGGGTGTAACTATTCACATTTAACCTGAAAACAATTCAATGATTATTGACTTAGATTAAGTACGGTTATCCTAACACACACACACACACATACACATACACACATACACACATACACACATACACACATACTCACATACACACACACATACACACATACACACATACACACACACACATACACATACACACATACACATACACATACACATACACACATACACATACACATACACATACACATACACACACACACACTTACCTTCAAAGTTCAGGATGGCCGTTTTGATGGCGGTAGAGAGACCTTTGTAAACAGGTAATAGATCCGCTTTCGAGATATCCTCAAGCTGAGCATCACTAAGCGTCGAAAATCTTCGCGGCAGCCATACTTGATACTTGGCGTCGAGCACAGTAAGTATACGACGACCGAATCGAGTATTTACCGATTTTATTGAAGAAATACGGTACGCGTGACCTATCTCCAAGTCGGTCAATTTACGTGGAAGTATTTCATTACTTCCACCTCCGTCAAAAATGCAGCCACAAATTCTGATTCCATGGCTAATATAGCTACCGGTTAATGATTCAACAAAAAAAGGGCTGACCACCCCTATTTATAGGCTCCAAGCCACGCCTCTCCCCCCCTCCCACAAAGTACACGGATCTAGACCCTCAATGTGAAAACTACTTAACACAAATCTCTGTCACGAATTAAGTATCATTATTCTAAGCATGTCACTTTTATGAGACATAGAAAGAAATTTATGTTCTAAAGTCCGTGTTTTGGTGAATCAGATAAAATATTTCTCGTATACCTTGACTGTTATGAGAATATATGGCTCTTTCAAGTGCAGCTGCCACACCTGAGACCACCTGTGCGACCGCTCGTTACATCATGCTTGCTCCGCCAGCCTCTACTCCCATCCACTTACTATAACCCTACGTCACACTGATGAAAGAGAGAGAGAGATAACCCTGACCCCTCACCTCTCTCTGGCACCCTTCTCAATCTGATGAGAGAGAGGGAGAACATTGACTCATCACCTCTCTCTGTCATCCGCGTGCTAGACAAGCTGTGTCCTCGTAACTGCATCAGCACGCGCTCCAATTGTTACACCCCCTTCTCCTCAACTGGACAAGGGCAGGTGAACACGTACAATAAGGTAAAGAGGGCATGAAAACAACAAGAAAATGAGTTAATTGCAGAAGAGCGTTAGGACCGCATATTTGTTGATAGGCCTATACTTGGACCTATTCAATCATCTGCCGCCATGAACCCTTCTCAATTACCATCCACTACTATACCTAAAGACTCAAAAGGAACGGTACGAGTGTCTTTTGTTTGATCAGCCGAAATTACTTTGAACTTGTCGATGTAAATTAAAGATTGCGAGTCTAATAAATAATTATTTATTTGAGAATAGATTAACAATAATTATATATGTATATATGTGACTATATATATATAAGTAACAACAGATAGTTACAAGAGAATTACATAAAATAAAAAAGGGTTATGCCCATAACAATACTGAGGCGCTGTATCCATAGCAACCTTGTCCTAACGGTTACATTTACAATGTAGCCATTACATAAACAAAAAAAAAGGTAAAGGGGCTATGCCATAACTATACTGAGGCGCTGTATCCATAGCAACCTTATCCTAACAATTACATTCACTACGTAGCTTACAGCCCCTTAACAGGCCTCAGCGGCAACCCGCAGTGCGCGCTTCATAGTTACAAAACATTGGCGTATTACTTAAATGCCAACCCAAAAAGAAAGTAATATACTTATATTATTCTTAGCCCAAATTAATCCAGGCATTCGCCTTGTAAAGGTAAGTTAAAAAAAATATAAAAGGTCCCTCATAGTTTCAATCACGGGACAACAAGCCGGAAGGGCAAAACCCTGGCAATATATTTAACAAATTATATATAGCATTACGTCATATTAATCTACGTACTTAGCCATTCTTACAATATTACAGAAAATGACAGATGAAAGTCGAAAGGAAATTTAGAATGTACTGGCCAAAAAGAGAATTTAGACCTAACCTATAGTCTATTTAAAATATTCTTTAAATATTTTCCAAACAGTAAATTTTGAGTAGTACGGCCGAAATTTGAATTTATACCTTTGGGAATAATCCCATCCCGTGATGTGTGTCCTAGACACGGGCAAACCAAGAAGTGCTGCTTAAGGCAAACGACATCAGATTATAAGCAATTTTTCTCTGAGAGGAGGGGAACATAGGGGAAGCCAAAAGAACATAGTAGAACACTCACATGAAACAGCGGGATTGGTGGTAAAGAACAAATAGGTCATTGGAGAGACGTCGGGAACATCACGTGATCACAGTCTGACCACTTCCCATGGGGCAACGTGAGAAATGCCACGCTCACCACGCCACACCTCCACAGTCTATCAGTTACGCCTTTTCACTCGGGGCGAGAACAATGTACACGGGCCGGGATGTTTGTTGATGAGACTTCACACACGGAGACCGAGAAACGGGGCAGTTTTGGTGAGTCTTGTTATGTCCACTCTTCGTGGTTGTAGACTTGTGGTTATTTAACTCATATTTGCTTCTTGCTTGTAACGTTGATCTCAAGCAACGTTACACAATCCTTCAATTATGCAAATGAGTCCCCGTATGCTGCACTAAAAAAATATAAGTCTCCCTCTCAGGCAGCCAGGTGCTCCAACCCTCAACCCCTTACCTCACATCCCCCCAGCATCCCAGGAGACACAACCCCTCACCCACCCTATCTACCCACCCCTCCTTCCCATTATGTAAATGAGTCACAGAAAGCCGCACCATGTTTACGTAAGGTATAAGAAAAAAACCAGGCGCCCCACACCCCCTCACCCCCCTACCTCACATCTCTCCACCACCATCGAGTGCTCCAACCCTTCTCATCCCCCATCCCCCCTCCCACCATCCGATTATGCAAATGAGTCACAGAATACCGCATTTCCCCTTACTGGGGGGGGGGGGGGGTAGCGGCAACTTCGTGGACATATTTTTTTCACATTTGGTACCTACCCATAATACAAATTGTGAGATTATTTGAATTTGGTTAAGAAAATATTAAACATCTATCTATGTTTCCTGTTATATTATTTTTGACGGAGGTATCGTTATCCTCAATAATCTAGGTATGTCATCGTCACTTTCCTATACAACTCAAAATTCTTCATTTTATATTAATTAATCTCACAACTATCATCTTCTTCAGAGCTTTGGAATTCTAAATCGGCATATTCAACATCAGAATACTTATGTCTAATAATGTTATCATTTGAGTAAGGAGGGAGCTCTACCACACCGGACATGTACTCCATATCACACATGTCTTCTCTGTAATAGAAACAATATTAGGGCTTAAATTATCATTTCAAAATGTATATTATTTATTCTATTATTATTATTAGCACCGCGTCTTACTACCCGTTCGGGTTATACGCACTTACGCTAATGTGTAATGGTAGGGTGATTGGGAGATGAAATGGAGGACATACAGTTTAACGTGGAATCCGAACCACGGTGGAGGCCTGGCATTCCTCACATTCACAAGATGTCTTGTCAGAGGTGAAGGAAGAGTTTGATAATCAGATAAATCTGTGCCTGGACCGAGGATTGAACCCCGGCTGCCAACACAGAAGTACGTTTATTCTATTAAGAACCGGCAACTAATGATTTTGCAATATGGATATAAAGCGTATTATAAAGATAAATATGTTTTATACGCCTTTATAAGTTGTAATTATATATATGTATATATGTATATATACATATATATATATACATATAAATATGCATGTATATATGTATATAGGGGGCCTATATATACACAAAGTAACACACTTTTAAGGTATATATATATATATGTTTTGGCCCTGGGGTGCTACTTTGCCCCAAAACAAAAACATATTTAAACCTCACTACTACAAGCTGATAGCATCAGATTCACTAAGTAAATGGCGTTTCCGTTAGGTCGCAGCACTAGTCAAGCAAAGGCATAATCAAAATAGTTATAACTTTCACCACCGGTCGTGCAAGACTCCCGTTACATGTTTTAGTTTACGTAAGTACGCCATTTCAATGCCAATATCATCCTAATGTATAATATGTATCAGGGTTAAGGTAAACTTTAATGTTTGGTTGTAATTGTAGATTAAATAAAGTGTGCTCGTACCTCCTAAAAATCGGGTAACTTTGTCCCATAAAAAAAAGTGGGCCAAAGTAGCCTTAAAGTAGTAAACTGAAACAAAAATTTACTAAATTCTCTAAAAAGTTGCATTAACGCCATTTTAACATGGTGGTAGATATTATATGAGGTACTGACACTATATTTTTATTCCAGATCATAAAATATGCCCTCAACATACAAGAGGCAACCTGGGAGCAGGAAGTAACATGATTACACGGAAGCTAAACTTAATGATTGCTTAGAAGCTATAAGATCAGGCGAAATGAGCCAACAACAGGCTGAGGCCTGTTTTCAGATCAGCCGAAGCACCATAAAAAATAAGTTAAAAAATCGGCATACCTCCTCTCCTGGACATCCTAATGTTTTTAGTGATGAAGAAGAACGTGCTTTTACAAGCTACGTCGATAAACTTAGTGAATTTGGTTTTACAATAAATGAGCTTGATTTACATTTCATTGCTAAAGCTTATCTCAGTAGGCAAGGAAAAATAGTTAAACAGTTTCAAAATAATTTGCCAGGACGTGACTGGGCAAAGTCATTCTTAGCAAGACGTCCTCTACTAACAAAGAGGTTTGCTTCCAATATCAAAAGGGTCCGGGCCGCAGTGACTGAGGAGACAATAACTGATTTTGTTAGTAATCTTGAAGAAGTTTTTACGGATGTACTATCCAACAATATATACAAACAACTATGATGAAACAAATATTACAGATGATGCTGGACGGAAAAAAAATAATTTGTCGCAGAGGCTGTAAGTATCCGGAGTGGGTGATGAACTCGACCAATTCCAGCACAACAGTTATGTTCTGTGCTAATGCTGCTGGAGAGGCACTACCACCTTATGTAATTTATAAGGCAGAACACTTATGGAACACATGGACCGAGGGCGGGCCTGAAGGAGCCAGATATAACAGGACCCGGCATGGTTGGATTGACCTACCAACATTTGAAGAGTGGTTCACATCGCACCTTCTTCCAGAACTACAGAAAAGAGATGGGGAAAAGGTGGTAATCGGAGACAATCTGAGCTCCCACTTAAGCATTAATGTCCTAAGACTATGTCAGGAGAATAACATAAGTTTTGTTTGTTTGCCCCCTAATTCAAGCCACATAACACAGCCCTTAGACGTGGCGTATTTTCTCCCATTGAAAATTAAATTGAATCAAACAATGGAGCGATGGAAAGAAACTAATAGTGGTAAACACGTTGCGACTTTGCCAAAAGATTTATTTCCTAGACTTTTAAAGAAGACTTTGGATTCACTGGAAGAACACACTTCTTCCAACATAATATCTGGATTCAGAAAATCAGGGATTTACCTACTTAAGAAAGAGGAGATATTAAAACGCCTTCCATCCAAAAACACAGCAGTTGAACTAGAACTTGTTGGAGAATCTTTTTTGTCTCACTAGAAAAAAAAAGGTGTTAAGTTGTGAAACCCCGAAGTAGTAGACAAAAGAAACTAAATGTATCAGCTGGTCAAAGCATCACAGAACAAGATTTGATACAACCACAAGAAGAGGAAACCTTGAAACAAAACCAAAACAAAAACGAAAAGGGCAGAAGAGGCAAAAAAAATATTGGTAGAATGACTGTCGTTACAATAGTAAATAGTAGTTTTTCATTTGAACTAAATTCAAAGTGCTCCACACTTGCAAATGTAAACATCAATTCAATTACCACTTTAATATCATACTTGGGCCTAAAATTACTCTCTAAGTGAATTTGAAATAGAAAAATAATTAACACTATACCTTCCTATATGGTTTAGGTGCCAAAAACAGGATATCTCACTAATTGTCAAATCATTATAGACTACTTATATAGGAACTACAATCTGAGACTTGACCTGATGATACCTTATATGGGGGATTAACAGAGATATTATAAAGATTCAAAAACAATTGTTTCCAAAATTTAAGCCATATAAAATGCTGGAAAAATTGCAAGCTTAAACGTAGAATCATGCATTCACACCATTTTTAAGGCGATAAAAAAAATATTTCTTATCAAGTATATTTTCAGAGGCCACTCAATTAACAGTTTGACAGCTATGGGAGAGAACGTAAGAAAATTCAGTTAATAATAATAGTGATAATAATTATGATGATAGTACCATAGGCTGACACGTTAGCTCAGTCACTAGCGGGATCGTCTATGGTGAAAACGGTTTCAGTTTCGATTTCTGGCAGGGGCGTAATATTTATTATTTGATCAATTCTCGGACTTCTTTTGGATGTTGTATATGTCATAAAATTCAATAATTCTATTTAATCGTGGCAACTTGCCGTATTCATAAAATTAACAAATATCTGAACAATATAATAAACTTTATTGTAACCACTTGACTTTTTAGTTTTGCTACTTTAGATAAAGTGCAAATATATATATATTCATGATTTCATAATCAACATTTATGCATATATATATATATATATATCCTAGGCCTAACTAATTTGAGGAAAATCGTCTAGATGATTTAAAATGTTGATTATCACAAAATTTTAATGCTAATTATTATGTAATTAATCAATAAACTGTATCATGCAGATAATCTCGGGCTCTCCCGAATTGCGCCAATTCTCTTAGCTCGGACCCGAATTGCACCAAGAGCTTAAAAGTGCCCCCCCTGACCGGACCCGAATTGCGCCAATAGCCCCCTTCCCAAGACAGGACCCGAATTGCGCCAACTCTGAACATAAACAAATATTAATGCTATGTCTGGCAGTAAGAAGGACACATGTCAAAAAATATAAATCAAACAATATTATATCAAAGTGAAATTTCCGTTTTTAAAACATTGTCAATAATAGCTATATGTATGCTAAATAAAAGTGTAACAAACATAATATAAACAAGTCATACAAAGGAGTTTTGGAAGGACACACACTTCACTAAGCTTAATCTGTCTATTTCTCCATTCCTAAACTGTTTAAGTTTGTTTTCAATTAACGATTGTTTCAACTTAGACTTACTATCTGTCTTTTGCACATTACCTTCTCTTACACTGTTGATTCGAATGTACGTGTCAGTTTGGACCGATTTTAAATTTTGTACGAAGACAAAAATGTTTGGGTGTGGAGAAGCACATGATGAATTAAATCTAGAATGGAAGCTCTCGCACGCATTTGTTGTCCTCCATAAGTCCGATGAGCCAGCTGCCCAAATGCGCAGCGGGAATGTCGCTTGCTCCATCTTATCTATATATGTTTCAGTTAGGTAATCTGCGAAGCTCGTCAGTTTTGTATCAGCTGGCTGGATGCTGATCAGATCGCAGAAAGCGTCTTCTACTTCTTCGGGCCTCAAGTAAGTGAGCCCAAAACAGTAGTGGAGCCATTTCCCTCCATCCGAGTTTTCGTCTTTGTACGTGGCAGCCAAACCGAGCTTTTGAATCTTTCTCCACCTAAAAGGAATCATAGTGGATATTAATGATAAAAATATTAAAAGGAATCAGGAAGGAAAATAGGAACGTAGCATTCTTTGAATCATAGTCTGATTTAATACAGATCATAAATATATTTTACAAAATAGCATATCAGTGACCGCAGCTAAAAAAATGTGGCCGTAATCATATGTACAAAAATGTGATGACACCAACACAGACAGGAAATCATTTCACTTTTTTTGGCTGGCATATGTTTAAAATGGCCAAGAATAACAATTAAAAAGTAGGCTTACGACAGAATCGCAGATACTTTATCATAGCGTATATTCACTTTTTAATTAATGGGTCAGCTGAGACAATATTATTCGACGATTTGATAATTACACTTGTATGGATCTCTGTGTTAAAACCAAATAATAAATCATTTTATTTGGCTAATATTTTTAATTTGAGTGTTTTAAATTTGTTTACCATATGTTTGTTTTATTTTACTAAGCGCACAAGCTGCTATTGGTTTTTGAAAACTCGTCACCAAAAACTATCCTTTTTTTTAGCACCACGTCTTACTGCCCGTTCGGGTTATAGCCTATGTACTAATTACTCTAATGGATTAGGGATTGGGAAGGTTGAATTTATAGGAAGTGCATCCGCATTTGCGTGGAGAGAAAGTGGAGAAACCATTTAGGATCAAACCACCTCAGTGCACCCGGCTGGGTTCGAACCCCAACCTCCCCGGTCTCGAGGGCCAGTCTAGTGCGAGAGTTGCACCTTAGACCGTCCAGCCACCCGAGGGGGTTAAAAACTATCCTTGAAATAGTTTGTTTTACCCAAAACTAAGTAGGCCCCTCACAATGTTATTATTCATTATAAATGCACGCCGATTTAAAAAAAATCGTTAAAAATATTTTTAAAATATTTTGAGTTTTTGAAAACTAGTCATCTACTACCCTTACAAGAACTTTACCCCCTAAACCAAATAAACAGCATTAATTCTCATCTTAAATATACCCAAAATGTAGCCTATGTTTAAATCAAAATTGTTAAAGATATATTTGAGAAATTTTAAATTATTTTCAAATTAATCATTAGTAAACTGCCCATAGTTCAATTATTTTCTGAAGATCGATTATACAGTTCTATTCATCATTTAGAAAAAACTCTCCAGATATACACTTTGAATAAAAAAAATTCAAGCCGATAATTGGGAGGTTGGGGATCGAATCCTGGTCGAGTGAACTGAAGGTGGTTTTTCCTAAATGATTTTCCACTCTCACAACATGCAAACTAGGATTCACTTTCTCTGCATTCTATCTATCTCATACCAAAGCCTATTAGCGTAATTAGTACATAAGGAGGCCTATAACTCGAACAGGTAGTAAAACGCAGTTCTAAAAAATCTTCAAGAGTGAAAAATATAACAATCAAGTCACAAACTATATAACATTATTTATGTAAAGTTGTAAAATAAAATTGTTTTGCTTACCATGCTTGCGCTAAATGAAATCGACAGCCTACTATACTGGTTTGTGGAAAAGTCGACACGATGCACTCGTGAATCGCTTGCTCGAAATCAATCACAATGTATAAAGAAAGGTTGAAGGTGAAGTTGTCTCTTCTCGCACTCCTCCTTTAGGATTCTCATAGCGTCAATGTAGTTCTGCTTTTTCTTGTTTTTAAGTAAGCAAAATACTAGAGGTATGTATGACACTTCGAAATACCCATGTACAGTAAAAAGCTGAAGAAAATGTTTCGGTGCGTATGCAAAGGTCTCATCCATTAACACAATTTCATTCTGGCACAAATACTCAAGATTCGAGTCACAAGAAAATGTCACGATACCCTTCTCTTTTTCGTTTCTCAACAAAAAGTTTTCGTCTTGAATAGTTTTTATTTCAATTGAATCTATGTCAAATTGAATTTCTTCGGAAAATTTAGGCAACTTTGGCAGTGTTTTTTAGTTTAGTGTAGTTGATGTTATTCCTGATACATTTAATGTCCTTGCGGGTCAATATTTTTATAGTTTTTTTTTTCTGTTTCTGTACCTTTGTGGATTAACTTTGAAGGCCTTACTTCAATCTCATCAGCTTTCCTCTTAACTGCGTTGCTAATGGATCTTCTGTTCAACTCTTGATCTAGTAGTGGTTCGTGGTTGTGTTCGTTTTCAGTCCTCGAGAAAATGTTTCCACCATCAAGAGTAAATATTTTAGCCTTGCAGTCCTTTTTAGTGCATCTCCACCTCTCTTTCCTCGTCAACTTTAATTGATTCACCTGTCGATACGTATAATTATAATAGGCAATCAGAACTTTACCTTTTTCACTATAAATCCTTTCCATATCAATAATTCTCGCTAATATTATCACAGTTCACACAAAACCCGAAAAAGAAAATTAAAAAAATACACCGGGACAGTCACTGTTGTCGAGACAATTAATAAGTATTGGACAGACGGATGTCAATACTACTGATACAAGTCTTGTTGGGGCACTTAGGGCGTTTTTACATTCCTTTACTAAGGGGAGGAAAGACATGAAGTGACGAGAGCTTGTTTGCGATGGTCTTTGTTTGTATCATCCTCCCCCGCCTCCCTCACCGAGTACCTAAACTATTATTATTATTATTATTATTATTATTATTATTAGCACCGCGTCTTACTACCCATTCGGGTTATACGCACTTACGCTAAATGTGTAATAGGGTGATTGTGAGATGAAATGGAGGACCTACAGTTTAACGTGGAATCAGAACCACAGTGGCGGCCTGGCATTCCACACATTCACAAGATGTCTTGTCAGAGGTGTAGGAAGGGTTTGGAGACTACCTAAACTGACTTGGCGCAATTCGGGTCCGGGATTAGTAAACAGTTTTTAATCCCTTAATAACTGGCGCAATTCGGGTCCGGGATTAGTAAACAGTTTTTAATCCCTTAATAACTGGCGCAATTCGGGTCCGGGATTAGTAAACAGTTTTTAATCCCTTAATAACTGGCGCAATTCGGGTCCGGGATTAGTAAACAGTTTTTAATCCCTTAATAACTGGCGCAATTCGGGTCCGGGATTAGTAAACAGTTTTTAATCCCTTAATAACTGGCGCAATTCGGGTCCGGGATTAGTAAACAGTTTTTAATCCCTTAATAACTGGCGCAATTCGGGTCCGGGATTAGTAAACAGTTTTTAATCCCTTAATAACTGGCGCAATTCGGGTCTGCCCATAATCTCATATGAACTAAGATCTAAGCTCTGACTGACAGTATAAATATTCGAACCTATAGTTAAAATATAAATACATATAAAAACATAAATAATTTTATTGAAGATAATAATTGCAGTTTTCACTACATTGAAGATCGTGAAACTCTTGTTTCCACATACATATTAATGTATTCAGAGTAATAAGTTTTGCCAATTTAAGTTCTATAAAATAATGCCTTTTCTTGTAATAATGCCTGTTTCTGCAATAATAGTGACTAAACTATATCAAATAGCTAAGAAATTAAAAGACTATAAACTGCCTAAATTACTATAATTTATTTCATGAATTTTTTTTTTTTAAATGGCTGTAAAATGTGCTCTCAAGTGTTTAGTATTTATTTCATCATTCTTGATAGGCAATGTGTCGAAACCTTGGGCGATCGCTTACAGTACTTTATTGTTTATTAGATTGTATATTCTGTGTTACTGATTCTGGAAACCCCTAACATATAAAATAAACATAAAGCCTATCTGCCTATATAATATATTATGTTCATTCTCGGTTTAAAAGTTTGACGTTTTCCAGGCTGTGATTTAAGGAGCCATTGTTTATTATTTTAATAACGATTTTATATATATATATATAGTTTCCTTAGAGTTCACAGAGATTACAAATAAAACATAAATCTAAAAATGCCTAAAACATATTTCAATAATGAAATAACCCCGGCAGTGATATAAAGATCAATATCACTACAATATGAAGCTAACTATTTTAAGAGACAACTTGTGAATGATCGTTTAGACAGAAATCTCGCATGGACTGCAGATTATTTGAGTTTCTGTGATAATACAGCTGGAGTAACCGCTGTGTGTTGCGCGAACTGTGGAGGTGGGCTATCACCCGTTCTTGTCAACTAAGCTACACTTCCATACAAAGTTTTGATCTCATGAGTCCACTTTGAATTTCGGTGCATATTTTTATGTCATAAGTAAATCGAGTTATTCAGTAAAACGTTGCATATTTAAATCTGAATATTATTTTTTATCTTAAGTATACACATCTATAAATCGTATGAATACTAATATTTAATATTTATAGATGAATTAGTATTAATACAAAATTGTTGAATTGTTTTAATTTTAAGGGTATTTTAAGTATATGTATATAGAATAAGCTTCTAACTACGGTAAAATCCCAGCTTTATCAAATAAGTATGGGATTAAAGATACTAACTTTCATTTTTTAAATTTTTATTTTAAAATGTGTGGCCTAAAGCTAGTTTCGGAAAACGTAAAAATTGAAATTTCTTACCCTCATAGCTCGTTAATAAAAATACATTTTTGGTGTGTGACATTTCATAGAAGAAAACTCGTTTGAATGGTGAAAAATAATTGGTACAAATGGCCTTAAGTATTAACTTTATTTATCTTAATTTCACAAACATCTATTCTGTAAGCAAAAATAAAAAAATAAATTAACGTTTCTGGAAATAAATTTTTTGAAACAATCAGTCTATTAAGTCGTTTTAGTAAAACGAATTATGCCGACTGGTAAATTAGCAACAGGCTAAATAGATGCTGCATCATTAACATAAAATAAGATAAAAAATATGCCTCAACCCTACCCAGCTCAGTGGCCGCAAGGTCCAAGGCTTGAAGTGCTTTACGAATAAAATAACTCACTATGTGAAGATAATTATGTCCCAGTTCATATTCATGTTTTATTTCCAAAATATTTTATAGAATAAAATAAATAAAACATGTAGATTTTTAAAAATGTTTAAAAGGGTTTGGTGGGGCCTGGTCCCTGTGACCCTTAAGGATGGACTGCCCTGGATCAAAGTAATAATTAATATTGTCTAACTGGATTGTTACAAAAATGGTGTATGATGTCAGACTTTCTAATCTAATTTAATTAAAAGTGGTAAAAAAAACCTTTACCATAGTAACTTGTCTTTCAAAAAATATATCAATTCCACATTATTTCTTACGTGTTCATGTGTGTGACATTCAGCTCTGTTTAATTGAAGTCCTGAAAGTGAAGAAAATTTAAAAAAATGCGAATATTACCTAAGACATTCTATGCAAAGTCATAGACTTTTCACTCGAGAAGGGTGCAACCAAATGGATTTTAGCCATTTGCTACTTCCATTATTCAAAAAATGATATATGAACTTGTAATGAAACACATTTTCAATTAATAATAATATAATCAAAAGTTCCCACCATTGACATATTTCTAATTAATGAATAATTTCAGAACATAAAACTCAATGCATCCACATGTCTGAGGAAATCTTCTCACACATCTGGGTGATAATTTATTTAGTTTTAAAATTGTTTTCAACCAAGATATTTTGTTTACAGTTCCCCACCCATACTGCAAATACTTATTAAACATAACAAATTTGAGAGCAGTTTTTTTTTATCTGCCTCCCTTCTGGAACATGACCAAAGCATGATTCAAATATGATGAAATAGAAGTAAATGAAAGAAACAATTATAATGATTTTTTCATTTATATATATATATATATATATACCCGAAAAGAAGGCTCATATTTTCATTCTGTCCACAACCTTGTTGTGGGAACGATCCGCGCTAAGATATTCTCCAATTTTCACTCGATCATAAACCTTACAATAAAACAGTCTGCGACGCGCTAATTCATCAAGCTAAAGCTGCCGCATATATCGTTCAAAGTAACCCCACGTAAGTATAGTTTATAATTAAATATAAATATGTTTCTTCAAATTAACTGCTTTCAAATAAACGTAATATTCAAACCTGACCATTGTCGTCATCATGCCGGATCCCAAAGAATATCCACAACGAGAGACTCGACCATTGCTCGACGACTACAACTGTAGCGTGTCAATCATGTAAAGTTGACACCTACACAATTAGGCTACGTAAAAGTGCGATATTATAATAATAGTATTGGCAAAATCCAAAGAAGATAATTAGATTTGAGATATTTAATAATAATATCCTTAAAAACCTACTTTTAGCGACTGGATGGACTCGTTTATGATCAACGTGCTTCCAATAGAAAATACTACAAAGGATTTTAATAATACAAATCCGCATAAAAATACTAAACTTATAACAGTGGAATCCAAAGAAGATAGCTAAAGCTGATACATTCTGGAATAATATGCTTTAAGACTTACTCACCGTGACTGGATGGGATCGAATACCGCCAACATGCCTTCTAGAAAATTATTCAACAAGTATGGTGACAGGGTGCTTCCAAACACATACGCTCACTACATCACCTGACATGAAAAAGAACTCAATGAAGTTAGGCTCGCTCCCACGACTCTTGTGGCGAGTTGTCTTCGAACCTCCCGTTTACCTCACCCCTCAAGCTCCAGTCCCTCCTATCACCACCTGGGTTTTTACACTTTTTCTATTTCTTTCTTTTTGTTCCGTTCTAGTCAGAAAAAGCTTATAAAATAAGTTACTCTTGGATTCACGTTAGGGCATTTTATCACATTGCATCGTCGAAGAAGAAACCTCTGCTACCTTACTCTACGAAGGAACCGTTGACCATGGAGTATTGGGCGTGATTTTCACCACCGCACCACCAAGGAGTATCCTCTCCGATTTCCTAAGTATAGAGGCGACGTTAATAAGTCCATCTGACTTATGGGTCTAATTTAGAGACTAGAAAATGTTTATTTATTAAGTCCTTCTGACTTTTTGTTTATCAGCATTGTGCCCGTAAGACTTGGTACAGTCGAGGCAACTATTATGTTTATTTAGATTTCTTGTTTCAGTTAGAATGACTAGAATTTGGTTTTGTATTTTTCCAACTCTGTTGATGTTGTCACAGTAACTCTAATGTTGCTCAAGTCCTTCAGACTTGTTATATTGGTACAAGCGGCCGTGTTTTTTCCTATATCCATATGATATAGCTTCGATATAGGAGCCTTGAGCTCCTGATGTAATAAGGACTTAGTCCAAATGGTTGCTATTCTCAACGAGCACTATATTTCCCTTTTGAGTCCTTTAGAACCAAGATGTCTATCCATTTTATAGGACCTAGTTGGGTAAATGTGTTCAATGTGTTGAATCATTCTTGGTGCCACGCTACGCGTGGGGTATTAGGTTGGGTGGGTAAAGCGCGTAACACTGCTTGTTACCATATGGGGTCCGTGAAGATAATACCTTTTTTTTCTCTTTGCCCGTTTGGGCACCTATTAACTGAGTATTAGTAATGTATGAATTAAATTAGTGTTGTACTCCAGGGAGTGGGTCATTAAATAGAAGTACTATTGATTGCTCTGGCAGTACCAATAGGGGAAGGACCGGCCATAGTACTATTGTGTGTAGACACCTGTATGTTAGCCATCTACCAATGTAATAAATAACCTTTCTATTGCAATTCATTATACTATGTCGCTTAAGGAATTTTCTTAAGTCCCAATCAAGCAAGCTATCTTAAATTATCAATGTGTTAATAATACTATATGTATATCATTTCCAGTTAACTTTTGTTTATAATTACCTCACTGTTTTTCTTTTGGAATCACCTGACTGTAGCCTGGAGTCAGTCCAGCTGTTTTGTTATTGAACATTGCTCTTCAGGTCTACTGCATTTGATCTTGCCCGTGTTGCAACAAGACAGTATTAATCTGGAACTTCTATCTTATGTTTTTGTATATCTATTTATTTCAAACATATCTTTTATTTTTCTGTTATAATAAATCAATTATTTCTATTCTATTTATTTTATCTCTCTGGTTAAAATAATTCCCTTGTAGCCCCATTATAAATTCACTTTAATATGGTACCAAAATAAGACAAATTTGGTTCAAAACTCACAAAAATATCCCTATAATACATATATCTTCAAATCAAACCAAATTAATCAGTTAAGTTTCCCGATTAAGATTAATATATATTAATTTTCATTGTGATTATTTCTAATAAAATTTCAACCATATTCAACCTTTTGGTTGTTTATGGTGGATCCTGTATAAATAAGCTGTTAGAAGCTTGTCTTTTGAAAAAAATTAATAAATAGAAACCTATAATTATTTTATAAATTACTTACATAAATTGTGGCATTAGGAATTCGATAGTTCATTGCCGGATTTAGAAAAGCACGCCACTTATTCCTAAGTGGCCGCAAATCCCGACGTTCGCAATGTCAGTCATTACACTGAACAAGGTTCTAGATTCTCCCATTCGCGCTGCATGTCCTGCCCACCGTAATCTATGAGACTTGTTTACCCTAACAATGTCTCATGATGAGTACAGAGTACTCCAACTGGCACAACCCCTCCCTTTGTTAAGCCCCCTGACAGAAGTTAAATGTGAAATGTTGCCTCACATTTAATCGACACTGTTAGTTGAAGTTGGTGCTCTGTATGGCATGTGTGTCACCCTGGCCACCCGACTTTTAGCCACCTGGTTTTTGAAAACGCCCCTCGTTTGTTCTACGTTAGTGCTGGTTAGTGCTCGATTTTCATCGTTAGTGCTGTAATTTTGAGGCACTGATTCACGATTTCTTATCGGTGGCTAGAGAGATATCTCCCTGGCCACCCGTCATAAAAAATAATAAAGAGAACCCTTTTTTGAAAACGCCCATCGTTTATGCTACGTTAGTGCTGGTTGGTGCTCGGTTTTCATAATTAGTGCTGTAAATTTGAGGCACTCCTTAACTGCCAACGGCTAGAAAAATACTAAATATTTAAACCACTCTAGAAGCTCTCAATGTATGTTTTTATAGTAACATAACCTCCTAGCTGCTGAGGGCAAGGAAATACTCAAAATATTCTAAATATTAAACACCTATAGAAGCTCTGAAGTGTTTGTATGGTAACATAGCCCCCTAGCAATTCTAAACATTAAACTCTTCTAGAAGCTCTCTCAAATGCTTTTAATGGTAATACAGACCCCTAATTTGTACTTGTACCTTTATTTTGATATGGTTTGTACCATAAATAAAGCCATATATATTTTGTTCATACAATTTCAAGGGGGTTTGAGCCCCCAAACCCCACCCCCTGACTACGGCCTTGCGTTTTCCTAAGAGGAACTGTACCCTTTATCTTTTCTCGATATTTTCAGTGATTATTTCAAGCCTGTGTTACTAAGTCAACGGGTTTTCTCAGTAAATATGTTGATTTTCAGGAGAACCTTCTCAAAATAGTTTTATTTAAGCCAGACATGTCCATCCTTTCCATGAATGATGTTATTAGGGAACTGGCCGGAGGACATACAGTACATGAACTGTATAATACCTAGTTCCCAAATATAATAAAATATAAACGAGTAAGTATTCATTTTTAGCAAATACACGCATACATTCATTATACTTATAATTCTGGAAACTTCGTGGAAATTAGCGAGTATTTATGTCAGTTCCAAAAGCTCAATTCTGATGTTTATTTCTTCTAACTGAAGTATTTCAGTTTGAGCTGGTGGGGCCACACAGAATGTACTAGGGGGGCCGTGGGTTGGACAAGCCCGATTTAACTACTCCTAGCTTTCAAAACCTCGCACCCCGCTGCTTTCCGCTACCAGCTGCGAGTGCTAAGTACTAAGCTTGCAATGTTGTTTTCAGCTTGCATTTAATCAGAGCTTACACTACAGTAGCCTCATGGTTACTTTGGTGCTGACTAAGAGCTCACAGCTGACTTCTGACTGTCAACATTTAAATATATACCTAAATTTTGACCGTCAGAAGTGACAGCTGCTACATACATGTTTTTGTAGATCATATGGTTCGGCGTAGGGATACATAATTTAGTCTGTCAACTTTTCAAAGCTGTCAGCTATGAGCTGTCAGTCAGCACCAAAGAATCTATGGGGCTACTGTATGTAGCATGTATCGTTGCTATATAACAAAGGTTACATAGTCATGATATCTAACTTTGATATATAACATTTGCTAGATACATTTTTAGCATGTGCTAAGAAAAAGTATAGCAGAGCACGTCTTTCTGCAACAAATCTAGTTGAGCTCAAAATGACGAGCAGAGACGAGACATTTCTCGTGGATGCTTCTTGTATAAGCTTAGCGCGACTACTATATAGCAACCGTAGTGTTGCCCCAAACCCACAACAACTTTTTAAGTCTGTTTTCCTTTTGCTTAAACTTGTTGGTAATATATTTATAAGATTTTATGAGGCCTTATCTTATTAAGACTTAGATTAACTTTTTTGTTTGGCTTCTCAAGGCGTACCACGGAGAATTATTGTACGTACCACTGGTGGTATGCATTACCGCAGTTTGGGAATCACTGTTCTAGTGGCATCCAAATTTAAAATTTTACTGGGGAAATAGCTATAATAGCTTTTAGAGGCAAATAATTTACAAAAGATTTCCAGGCGACGCCAATCTAAATAACTTTTTAAGGGCGTCCAAATCCACAATAATAATAATAATAATAATAATATTTAAAAATAATCCATTATTCATACCGCGTTTGTACTATAATTTATGACAACAAAGGCATTAAAATGTACTATCCATTTAAAGATTAACCTCCATCAAATATCTTCAGGAATCATCTATGATTTAAGATCTTACGAGCATGGAACCGGACCTCCCTCTTATTGAGCCCCTCACACTCCACCAACTACTTACAAAGAGCTTCCGGAGCCCCTGTTCTGTTATTAACATTAATATAAGGTTTTATTTGGTGTTGATGTTGTCATGGGTTTTTAATTGTGTTATCTGTTTTACTAATATTGTAGTATTAATTTGGTTGTGAAGTGCAATTCAGTTTAAATGGACAAAGTGTTGACTAAAATAAAGCGTTCATTGGATTGTTGGGTTGTAAGGTTATGTAAAAAATTACGCTAATGGGTTAGGGATGAGTGAGGTTGAATTCAGAGGAAGTGCGCCTGCATTTAGTGGGAAGAGTAAATAGGAAACCATTTAGGAAAAAACCACCTCGGTAGATCCGACCGGGAATGAACTCCGATCTCTCAGTGATCAGCAGGCCAGTCTAACACGAAAGTGATGCCTCTTTGACTATTGGTTCCCAACCTGGGGTACACGTACCCCCCGACATACGTGCCGGACTTTTGGGGTTACGTGAAAATATTTAAATAATGTTGGAAAAAGCAACATATGCCCGCAGTGTAAGACAAAATATCAGTTAAATTTGTTTATATTAGCTCAACGCAATAGCGAGGGGTGGTGCTGGTTTTCTTATACATTTGACTCGAGAAAATTATTTCAATTTCACCATTTTGGGGTTTAAATACGTAAAATTAAAATACTTGTATGCTGTGTATTGATCAAGCAGCAAAGTTGGG